>CAIGQZ010027068.1:11135333-11152461 GCA_903798205.1 Danio tinwini | reverse complement strand
GATAGATAGATAGATAGATAGATAGATAGATAGATAGATAGATAGATGCAAAAGTGCACACAGCGGCTTCTAGTGGATTCGCGAAAACAAAAACTGCAAAAAAATGTAGCTCCTGGGACATATTTGGCGCTCCACAGAAATATATACATAACGGTATGTTTCCAGAATGAGCCTGAGTTGGAATAAATGTATAATCCATATACTCACATTGTGTGGTTAACAAAATAATGTGCATAATTATAACAATTAAGTTAAATTAAGAGTTCTGAATTACAATGCATTTACTCACTTTAAGTAAAGTTGACTGCTTTTAACAGTCATTATTAACTAATCGCTTATAAATAACTTACAACTGAATTGTTACCTACATTGTTTCTAAATCATGTACAATTTTTTAATTCACATGAAAACACATTCTTATAAAGCACTTACATTTTCATACTTCAGGAAGGTTTGAGCACATTTTGACACATTTCATAGCTTTTCTCCCAAATAATTTGCATACCTACCCATGTTATCTGCCACCACTCAGAATAAAACAAATTTTGCTCAAAACTTAAAAAAAGCATGACGATCCAACAGAATTCCTTATTTAACATACTATAATGAACTCTTGACCAGTTTCACAGGGTCTGATAGAGAGTGTAGGGGTCTGTAGTGAAACTTTGGATCCTGTCGTTGCACCTCTGTCTGATCTGGAGGATTGTAGATGCCAACAGCACCCCGTCCCGAAAACCACCACACCCTAATTTCCTGTGTTGAGTGGCTGTGGGAAAACGTGTCCCATCTGATAAAGGGTCAGGAGGGAAACCCAGACAGGCATGCAATCAGTGCGTTAGATGTTGGTAATCAAGAACAATCACAAGTTAGCATCTTGTTTGTTAAACTTACTCTCTCTCTCTCTCTCTCTCTATATATATATATATATATACATATATATATATATATATATATATATATATATATATATATATATTATGTGATGCACTGGTGGTTCTCGGTGGTGGCCGGGGGGTGGGGTAGGGCATACAGTGCCCCCTTTGGCCCCCTACATTTTATTATTTGTAAATGCAGAGAAAAAAGGAACATCTAAGTGGTCTATATTTATCTATTTTGTGTGTGTACAGTATATATACATATACAAATCATCATTTGTAAATATACTTTGAAGCAAACAGTGAAGTGGCACTTGTTTTTGACCATTGTGTGTGTTTTTTTAAGTAGTTTTAGTACCTGAGATTATCTACAACTTACACACATCTTTAAGAGTGTGTTGCAATGGGGATGCTTTTTGTTTGTTTGTTTGTTTGTTTGTTTGAATCATTTAAGCAAGAAGCAATTTATTCGAAAACGTTGAGACAGGAGCAATTTAGGGCTCTTAATCAGGTAAATTGGTTAAACAATGATGTTATTTGAAACAAGTGATGTCAACATGTGATTGTAATTGTGATTTGGTACAAAAACAACATCCAGGAATGCTCTAGTCCTTTAGGAGCAAAGAGGATCACCAGTTTGCCAACAAATACGTGAGAAAATTATTGAAATGTTTAAAAGCAATGTTCCTCAAAGAAAGGAAAGGAAGAAAAGGAAGCAAAGGAAGACATTTGAATATTTCACCTTCAACAGTACATGACATCATTACAAGATTCAAGGAATCTGGAGGAATTTCAGTGTGTAAAGCTGAACTACCATGATCGTTGATCCCTCAGGCTGTACTGCATCAAGAATTATTATAGTGATATCACCACATCGACTCAGGACTACTTTGGCAAACTTTTGTCAAGTACCACAATACGTTGTTACATCCACAAATGCCAGTTAAAATTATACTGTACTAAAAAAGGAAGCCCTATGTTAACAGTGTCCAAAAGCGCCGTCGACTTCTCTGGGCTCAGAGGCATTTGGGATGACCATCATACAGTGGAAACGTGTACTGTGGTCAGATGAATCAGTATTTCAGGTATTTTTTTGGGGAGAAATGGATGCAGTGTGCTCTGGACCAAAGAAGAAAAGGATCATCCAGACTGTTGCCAGCAAGTACAAATGCCAAGGTCTGTCATGGTATGGGGTTGTGTCAGTGCCCTTGGCAAAGGTAACTTGCACCTCTATGATGGCACCATTAATGCTGAAAAGTACAGAGACTTTGGAGCACAATATGCTGCCTTCTTTTTCAGGGACGCCCATGCATATTTCAACAAGACAATGCAAAACCACATTCTGCACACATTAAGTCCTGATTGTGAAGGAAGAGTATACAGGTACTTGACTGGTCTGTCTGCAGTCCCGATCTGTCTCCAATGGAGAATTTGTGGTGCATTTTAAAGCGCAAAATACAACAACGAAAGACCCTGTACAGTTGTCTACCTTAAGACTTGTTTGCAGGAAGAATGGGACAAAATTACACCTGAAAAACTTCATCACTTGGTGTCTTCAATCCCTAAACATCTTTTAAGTGTTGTGAAAAGGCATGGCAACAATACAAAGTGGTAAATGTTTTACTGTTCCAACTTTTTTTGAAATGTGTTGCAAGAACCAAAACCACCACTGATTTGAGTTGTATGTTCAATCCACTTAAATTTGTAAAAACTATGAAATTATTTATTCATTAATTTTCTTTTCGGCTTAGTCCCTTTATTAATCTGGGGTCGTCACAGCGGAATGAACCGCCAACTTATCCAGCCTGTTTTTACGCAGCGGATGCCCTTCCAGCTGCAACCCATCTCTGGGAAACATCCACACACACACTCATTCACACTCATACATTACGGACAATGTAGTCTACCCAATTCACCTGTACTGCATGTCTTTGGACTGTGGGGGAAACCGGAGCACCCAGAAGAAACCCACACGAACGCAGGGAGAACATGCTAACTCCACACAGAAACGATTACATTAACTTAATTGATTTGTGTTGGGACTACATGATGGAATTGCATGGAACCAGCATTTTTACAGTGGATGCAAAGAACTAAATTCTGCCAACACTGTAAAAAGCTGGGTTCCACACAATATATTTATGTTGTCCCAACACAAATCGATTTTAAAGTCAACTTAATTGTTTGTAAAAATGTAAGTGGATTGAACATAAAACAAGTAAGTTGTCCCTAACAAAAAAAATCTAAAGCATTGTGTTGTTTCAGCTCATTTTAAATTAAACAAGCAGCAAAAATATTGATTTGAGTAAAGGCTCAAAATTTAAACCGTACTTTTCACAATCCATTTGTACAGATTTATCTATTCTACAAAAATATTGGAACATTTTTTCAGGAACTTTTGCTAATTACATTCTGCCCATTTCCTGAATTATCTACTGGGTTTCCTCTCTTCTAGGAACACAGCAGGAGTTTTGTTTGTTTGGACAAAATGATACTATAATAAGCACATCGGTTATTAGTACATAACTCATTATAATCTTCATTTCTTTTTGTTTAAGCTGAAATAATTTGGCACCAGATCTAACGTAAACGCAAAATGCCAGGCTCTTTTCTTCAGATACTACAGCATTAGATAATATCTATGAATTCTTTTTCCTCAATTATGCAGATAACAAAAAACAAAGTTTGTCTCAGTCTATTGCCAACTTGAAATGGATGATAACCTTCAAGCTTTTGACAGCTCTATTTCATGTCTTTAAAACAGCTGTACATATTTTCCAGCAAAGCTTTCCCTGCACTCAGTTTTGCTGCAAATGTGTTGTGGTGAATAAGTGATTTGTACTGCCTCCTTAAAGGGTAATCAGTTGACTTTGATGGACAATAGGACTGTGCAGGGCTTTAGATTGGTCTGAATGTCAGTTTCCTCAAACTGGACTTAATTGAAGTGGCCCCATCCGTCCACCCTTCCTCCAGTGCTTTAATCAACCTTCTATTATCAGCAGGCCTTTGAAAAGCCGAAATGATTGGCTCCAACCTGCTGAACAAAAAAATGAGAAGAAAAGAAAACAGGATGTGTTTGCACTTTTACATCTTTTGTTTAAAACAATACAAACTGTGAAAACCAAAATAAAAAAATGCTCTAAACATTTGGTACTAAATTAACAAAGTAATATAGATTAAGGGAATCTAATAAAAATAATATTAATAAAAAAATGTACATTGCCTACAGAAGTAAGAAGTAAGGCATTATTTGGCAACCAAGGTTCTTATCGTAAATATTGGTTACATTACTTGCACACATGTTTTGTTGACGTCTATAGCTCAGATGATTCTCCAAAGAGGCAGTAAGGCCCAATTCTACCCCTTAGCCCTTCCCCTTACCCCTCGTTTTTCGCGTTCACGTCAAGGGGTAGGGGGTGTCTCAATTCTCTTTAGCTTGAAGGTGTAGGGCTAAGGGGAAAGGGTGAATAGCTGAATGTAGGTGCAGGGCTAAGGGGAAGGGGCTGTTTTGCTGAACCCGGAAGTAAGGAGATCCGCAGATTAGTATTTTTTGTCACTATTACTAATTTTAACGACAAACAAACATATGTTTAAATATATGCATACCTGTGTTCTTGTTTTACCATCATGCTTTAAAAAATGCTTAAAAAACCTGCTAATACCCTGTCAGAAAAGTCTAGTGGCTAGGAATGAGCTTTTTACAGTGTCTGCTATAATGTTAATGTTGTTTTTAGTGTGTTTACATCGATGAATATGGCCACTGTGTAAATGTGCAGTACAGTTACTATCTTATTGCCACATTAGATTGTTATGATAACATAATCTATGCCTTTAGTGATTTCCTGAAGATAAATACCAAAAAAATCGCACAACTGGAATCACTACAGCAGTCGCCATCGTCTGATCTGATAAAAAAAAGAGATTGTGCTGGTGCTGTAGTGCTGTCCCAATTCTTAGGGATAAATTTTGAAGCCCTTTTCCTTAAAGAGCCCCTATTATACATTAAAAAGGGTCATATTTCGGTTTTATGGGTCTCCAACAACAGGCTGATATGCATGCAAGGTCAAAAAACACTTTCATGGTCTTAAAATATGCATTTATTTTTACCTAATTATCCCAGCGACTTCCATATGAATCGTTCAGCGATTCATTTGTTCCCAAACCCCTCCTTAGCGGGAAGCTAATCTGTGCTGATTGGACTGATGACAGCCTGTTGCGATTGGACGGATGACAGCCTGTTGCGATTGGTTGACAGTGTTCAGTGCAAGACAGTAAAATGCCCAGCGTGGTTTATCAAGCCCCCGGGTTGCCAACATTGGTATAGGATCCGATCGCAGCAGACGCCCGAAACACGCTTCAAAGTAAACTTACTAACACCACAATAAACAGTACCCGTTCTCAACAATGTTATTCAGACACCTCACCTCTGAAAGCAGTGCAGTTAAATACCCCAAACTCATTTAAATTCATAAACAAAGCAGCACTCATCGCGTTTTAAACGAGGCATTAGATGAGATATGGGAATATAGAGTTAACCTGATACAGTGCAAGTGGTTACAAGTAACAACACAATTAAATACATACTTTACAAGCTAGAGAAAACAAGGACGCAGCTATTTACTTACACTTATGAAATGTGTCATGGGCCAGGTCTGATTTCATTAATTATCTTTCATTTTGGAGCTTTTCTCCCTTTTCAGCTGTAGATTATTTCTATTTGCAACCATTGCTGTGGCACCTCTTGCATGAAATGTTATGTTCTCAGGGCTTACCTGTACTCTGCTTTGCCCAACAATCACTATCTTTGCAGGCTCCTATCTCCTTTCCAGTGCTGTGCACCAACCTGAAGTCCAGCGTGCCTTTGTTTGACTTGTACCTAATGATTTGTCCTTATTTTGCATGTGTTACACCAAATTATGTGACCATCGTATTCTGTGATCTTAGTAGGCGCTGTTCTCACTGTTTGGTTTGAACCCGCTCCCATAACATACTTATTCTCACATGAATGCACTGGAATGAACTGTTCAATAGAGGAAGAAACTAATCCATGAGCTGTGTACTGAAAGTTCTTTGTAAGCATGTATATTGCTGAAGCACTTCTTTCCCTCACACTTTCAATAATATTCAGGTAAGCACAGCGTCTTTATGACTCATGACTTCAGGATCTGTCTGTCTTTGCTGCTGTGTTAGTGGGCGGGGCCGCAAGTTAAAATTTTGTGGGTCTGCGCGCGCAACCATTGTTTCGTATCGACGTCACACCGAAATGGCTAAAGACTCGTTATTATGATGATTCATTTAAACCACTATGAGTCGACTGTTTTTTAGATGAATCAATAGTTAGATTTAAGCTTTAGCTGGATATTTCACTTTACTTAGAGCTGTTACACACTAAATAGAAGGTCAATTTCAAAAACCCATAATAGGGGCTCTTTAACCCTCAGTTGTAAGGGCCAAGGGGAAGGAGAAAGGGTACAAAAATAGAATTGGGATTGAGCCTAAAATATCAACAACTTTTGTTCCCTTCACACAAATTGTTATCACAGAGAAAATAATTAATGAATAAAGCTTTTTTCATGCAGTTTTTTTTACAATATTATATTTCTCAAAGACCCCAAAAAACGGCAACGATCAGCACAATTTATTAACTAATAAGGGAACTGTGTGAAGGGAACAATGACAAGTGTCATTTGGTGACTATTTGTCCTTTGACTATCTAAGTATAGCACTAAAAGGTGCTACACGCATTTTACTGATCATTATCTACAGACCTCCAAAATATTTTCCAACTTTTATTGATGATTTTACAGAGCTGTTATCAATAGTAACCTCTGAGTTTGACTATTTTACTATTGCTAAGGATTTTAATATTCACATTGATAATCCAGAAATCAATGCTGTAAAAGAACTCATGACTGTTTTTAACACTTTTGATCTGACTCAGCATGTTCAAGGACCCACACACAATCGTGGACACACTCTTGATCTACTTATAACTAAGGGTCTACACATTTCATCGACTGCTGTTAAGGATGTTGCACTATCTGATCATTTCTGTATTTTCTTTGATATATTGATCACTCCAGCCATTGAAGACAGATCTGTCTCTGTCAGAAAAAGATGGATAAATGAGAACACTAGTGAGCAGTTTATGAAGGCCATATCGCTAGCACCAAGCATATCTGCAGACTCTGTTGATTCTCTCCTTGATTTGTTTAACTCTAAAGTTCAGAATGTCATAGATGACATTGCTCCTGTTAAAGTCAGGAAGAGAACTGGCAGACTGAAAGGGCCTTGGTCAAGGTCAACATCGGTAAAGATGATGAAAAGACAGTGCAGAAAAGCTGAGCGTATGTGGAAAAAAACAAAACTAGTAATCCATTATAATATCTATAAAGACAGCCTTAATGCTTTTAATGTGGAACTAAACACTGCTAGGCAGACTTACTTTTCAACCCTTATAAACAGTAAATAATGCTCGTACACTTTTTGCAACGGTAGAGAGATTCACAAACCCCCCCAGTAGGATTCCCAGTGAACTACTCTCGGAAAGTAAATGTAATGAGTTTGCTCATTTCTTTACTGATAAGATCAATAATATCAGAAAGGCAATCAGCTCACCCAATCAGCCAAGTTGTGTCGACGTCAGACAAGCTCAACCACAACTTAAGAAATCAGACATTATGTCTGATTTCATGGCAATTAATGGTAAAATCTTAGAAGAGATTGTGCAAATTCTGAAAACATCAACCTGCAGTCTTGACACACTCCCCACATAATTCTTTAAAACGGAATCTCTTAAAAATGGATCTCTTAAAAGTGGTAAATGCTTCACTTCTCTCAGGGATTTTTCCAAACTCACTTAAAACTGCAGTTGTTAAACCCCTCTTGAAAAAGAGCAACCTGGATAACACACTATTGAGCAACTACAGACCAATCTCAAATCTCCCCTTCATTGGAAAAATCATTGAAAAAGTTGTTTTTAACCAGGTTAACAAGTTCTTAAACTCCAAGGGGTGTTTAGACAAATTTCAATCTGGTTTCAGAGCACATCACAGTACAGAGAGCGCTCTTATAAAGATAATTAATGATATCCGCCTAAATACAGATTCAGGCAAACTAACAGTGCTGGTATTGCTCGATCTAAGTGCGGCATTTGACACTGTCGATCACAGCATACTTCTGGATAGGCTGGAAAACTGGGTTGGGCTGTTTGGGACGGTCCTCAAATGGTTCAGATCTTATCTTGAAGGGAGAGGTTACTATGTCAGTATAGGTGACCATAGGTCGAGGTGGACACCCATGACATGTGGAGTCCCACAAGGCTCAATTCTGGCACCTCTCCTGTTCAACCTTTATATGCTCCCTCTGAGCCAAATAATGAAAAAGAACCAAGTCTCCTACCACAGCTATGCTGATGACACTCAGATCTACGTAGCCTTACTGTCTAATGACTACAGCCCGGTTGAAACACTCTGCCAATGCATTGATGAAATGAACAATTGGATGTGCCAAAACTTTCTTCAATTAAACAAAGAGAAAACTGAAGTCATTGCGTTTAGGAGCAGAGATGAGTTTTCTCAAGGTGAATGCGTACCTTGGCACTAAGGGTCAAACAACAAAAAATAAGGTCAAGAATCTTGGTGTGACTCTGGAGTCAGATCTGAGTTTCAATAGTCATGTCAAAGCAGTTAGTAAATCAGCATACTATCATCTCAAAAACATTGCAAGAATCAGATGCTTTGTTTCCAGTGAAGACTTAGAGAAACTTGTTCATGCTTTTATCAGCAGCAGGGTGGATTACTGTAACGGCCTCCTCACGGGCCTTACCAAAAAGACAGTCAGACAGTTGCAGCTCATCCAGAATGCTGCGGCCAGGATTCTAACTAGAACCAGGAAATCAGAGCACATCACACCTGTCCTCAGGTCCCTACACTGGCTCCCAGTTACATTCAGAATAGATTTCAAAGCATTATTACTTGTCTATAAATCACTAAATGGCCTAGGACTTCAATATATTACAGATATGCTGACTGAATACAAACCTAACAGATCACTCCGATCTCTAGGATCATATAAACTAGAAATTCCAAGAGTTCAGTCAAAGCAGGGTGAATCGGCTTTCAGCTACTATGCCCCTCGCTGCTGGAATCAGCTTCCAGAAATGATCAGATGTGCTCCAACATTAGACACATTCAAATCCAGACTGAAAACACATCTGTTTAGCTGTGCCTTTACTGAATGAGCACTGTGCTACGTCCGACAGATGGCACTATTGTTCTTTTCTTTTTATTCCTTTATAACCCATTTAACACATTTTTATCTGTTTTTAATCATTCTTATTATTTGCTTTTTTTATCCTCTAACACTTGTCTTTTTATTCTTGTGTATGTAAAGCACTTTGAATTGCCACTGTATATGAAATGTGCTATATAAATAAACTTGCCTTGCCTTGCCTAATATGCCAATGTTTCTACATTTAGAAAATATTTCTCTGAAATGTACCTGTAGCCCACATTACAGCCTGTGCCGTCTTGTGAATGTTTTATAGGAATAGTTTGAGTCGTTTACCTGCTACGTCACTTCACTACGTCACATTCGCGCTCAGATTTGATGTTGAATATTCAACCCAGGCTCATTCTGAAAAAGTTTTTGTTTTTGCAAACCTACCAGAGGCCGCTGTGTATGCTTTTTCAGATCTCAAATTTCTCTCGCGAGTGCCATTCGCGCCTGCTGTTCTCACATAAATCCACCAGAGGCCGCTGTCGACTGACTGACTGACTGACTGACTGAGTGATCAACTGACTCACCCTCCTCCTTAGTGTTTTCAAAAGCACCGATTGACCAGCGCCCACCCACTTCTCTAAACGCAACCGACAGTGTTTTGAAAAGCAATACAGAAAAAGAAAAGCCCTTGCGGCAGCCTGATCTTTACCACGTTTTTAGATTTTACCACATTTTTACCCTTTTATATTTAATTTTTTGGCTTTTGCTTTTGTCTTACCTGCTTTCTGGAACTGTTCTTAACTGGACTCGAACTCTGTCGTCACGGTCAACTCCTCTCTACGTTTCAAGTCCGCCAACATATGCGGCAAGCTACTGGACAATCTGGTAGCAGCGGGAAAGTCATCTATATGGGGGTAAGCGGTCAGCTGGTAAGCATAAAAAAGGAACAGTGTCATACCGCCACGAAGTGTTTGTTTTGAAGATGAAATGCAGCCAAACGTTCCTCTGGCTACATAATTTGCGATCTCAGAAATGAATATAGAGGGGCTTTTTCAGAATGAGCCTATGTTGTAAATATCTAGTTTGAGTCAAACCATGTCAGTTTATACTTTCTATATGGTAACAGAAAGTGCACACAGAATGCCAGCTGTCAGACTTCGGGTGAGTATTAACAAATTAGTTCACCCAAAATTGAAAACTCATCAAAAAGTCAATATTACTCACTTTCATGTCTTCATGTACCAAAAACCCTTGGTACCTTTCGGTGCTTTGAATGTTTCGATACCGGTGCTTTTTACAGAGGGTTAGAAAGCTCTCGGATTTCATCTAAAATACCTTAATTTGTGTTCTGAAGACGAACATACATCTCAGAGCTTTAGAACAAGTAATTAATACCAGAAATAAATAAAAAAATTGAGGGGTGATCTAACCCTTTAACAGTCAAACACAAGATTTGGTTAAGAAAACAGAAGTTCATATGATGTTGGATGTCTGTGATTGTCGGGAAAGGAATTGCATGCATGTCAGTAGGCTTTATTAAACCCGTGAAACTGTGTCTATTGGTCATGGTGACAACACACTACAACTTGCACTGTTGCATAGTTATATAGTAGTTCTTTAAATTCTGGATGGATGTTTGTGCTTTTACAGATGTTTTTCCACACTCAAATAGTAACATTACACACTAAAGATCAAGTCCAAAGTGTAAAAAGCATAAAACCACACGTTTAAAACCAATCTTATTACTAAACTTGTGACGGTTGTGTGCCATCATGGTTCCCACGGGCTATGGAATTTCTGGAAGACCATACATTTTTAAAACATCTACTCCATTTATAATTTTATAATTTAAATCATGAAATATCAGGGACTTTTGTTTGTCACCTTAACTTCCTTTCTTGCTTGTCAGCTGGAAGTAACCGACTGTATACCTGTTCAAATCTGTGGTAAATTATTCATTCCTGCTCTGACAATGGCTATGAGAAATGCTATTGCTAATGCTCAAACTATTTTAATTTTATTTAAAGCACAGCAGGCCTTGCAAGTTCAGCTTTTTAATCAGTAAAAGTCAGGAAATTTGACATTTGGCAAATACTGTACCATGTGGAATACACTTTACACTTGATGGAAACAACTGACAGAAAGTATTATCACTGAGGCCGAACAGCACAAACTGCATGTGTGTGACCAGCATGTGACCTTTCCCCATGAAGATTATGGATGACTTCTTGTGAAACACCATAATGGCAAACAGATCCTGGTGGATGGAGAGAAGGAATGCCGACGATATTGACTTGTGAAATCTGGAAAATGTCTGTGTCAAATTACTGTTCGATTCTGAGAGGCAGATAAAAAGACCCTCGAGAATCATAATTTACCAGGAACATTTCAAGCACATATCAAAGATGCCTAGAAAGTCATCTGATAGTGGGTGCAATCTTGGAAAATGAACGTTTCTAAAGTATGCATAATATGGTAACACTTTACAATACCGGTACATGAATAATCATGTATTAAGATGTAAACTATACATTACTTTATTATAGTCTAATGGTGAGTTAATGTATGTGCTAATCATGAACTAACTTTAACTACAACATGAGTCACATGAGTTCATGTGTGATTAATGGCTACCTTAATTACTTGTTAGAACATGTTGTTAATTAATGTAATAATTAACATTTAATTTTAAGCTAAATATAACCAACATGAGCTGATGAGCTGTTAATGTATAATTATGTCATGACTTTACTTGGAGGGGCACATCATCATTAAATTCTTAAATCCTTAACTACTCATCCTAAACTCCGTGTTTAAACTGTTCATGTTTATGTTGACAGAACACGTTTCTATTGTTATTCAGTGTAAACACACTAGATGGATGTGCATAAGGAGTTCATAGTTAAGTATTGGTTAATGATGATGTGCCCCTCCAAGTAAAGTCACAATATAATTATACTTTAACATGTCATGAGATCATGATGGTTAAATTAAGCATAAACTGTGGTAATTAATACAGTAATTAACAAACATGCAAGAACTAACAAGTAATTAAGGTAGCCGTAACTCACACATGAACTCATGTGACTCATGTTGTAGTTTAAGTTCATTCATGATTAGCGCATACATTAACTCATCATTAGTCCATAATAAAGTAATGTTTAGTTTACATATTAGTACATCATTATTCATGTACTGTTATTGTAAAGTGCTACCCGTAATATTAAGAGCCTCAAAGGGCCTTTCTTTTTGTTTTACTTCATTTTAAACTATTTTTGTTTTACTTTTGATGGCAAATCTGACTTTTCAGGTGATAATCCAGTCTTCTGTTTCAGACGATTCATCAGAAATCTTTGTAATATATATTGATTTGGTTCGTTATCAGTGTTGAAAACTAAAAGTTTGATGAAGTATTAATGTTTTGTAATTTTATAAAAGTCCTTACAGTCACTTTTAGTCAAACTAATTTGTGATAACTTGGTAAAGTACTGTATTTACTTATGGAAGACATTATAAGTGTGTATATATCACCATTATTAAAAAAAATCGTACTTATGCTAAACATTTGTATAATAGTAACTTACTTTGCTAAATTCTCTATATCATGAACTCTGATTGCGCAGGTGTTTCTAATATTTATAAAATGTTGTTGATTGCACCACACAGTCATTGTTTCTAGATTGCGTTTG
This sequence comes from Danio tinwini, assembly GCA_903798205.1. Lineage (NCBI taxonomy): Eukaryota > Metazoa > Chordata > Actinopteri > Cypriniformes > Danionidae > Danio > Danio tinwini. Next base: position 11,139,674 of record CAIGQZ010027068.1, on the reverse strand, counting down.
CATTTGCAAAAGCAATTATGTTGATTAACTGTGCGGGACAAAATCACTTTGGGTGACTGGATAGTATAAATTGAAAAAAATAAATTCAGTTACACGATCATGGAACTAATGGTAAAGCTCACATGAATTTTGGCAATATTTGGGTTTTCTTTAGGCTAAAAAATATCAAATTATCTAGATAAACCTTCACAATTTTGCAAGAGCATATGAAATGATTATTAATTAATAATAAATAATTAATATTTTCACCACTGTAGAAACAAACAAGGGAAACAATATAAACAAACTACAATGCGAAAAATGCTTTTCTTACTTACGTCATGACTCTGAGTGAGTGTGAGAGAGAGATAGAGATCCAGAGAAGAATTACAGGCTGTTAGACAAGAAATGAAAAACAGTTCAAACAATAGTGGTATGGGTACTAGGCATGGTACATAGTGGGGAAACAAGATGGTAAGGCTGTAAAACAGCATTAGAAACAACAACAACTGCAGAAACCAGAAACAACTGGATGTTGCCTAAACTTTTACTTCAGTAAGTAAATGTACTTCCAACTGAAAGGGAATATTAATAATACAGTAAGAGGGGGTAGCTAAGAATATTGTGGCTGAAGCCATCAACCTAACATCAACAGAGGAGGACCATCCCTTCAAACTAAATGCTCAGACTTTGATTGAAGAACTTTTTTTTTTCAGTTGAATAAATTGCTTGGATTAATTGTTCACCTAAAAAAAAACATGTGCGCTAGCAAAATAAACATTGTAAAATTGAGTTCCACACAGGCTTTAAGCCTCATTTCAACCAAGGTATATGTTTCAGTATATGTATCAGTAAAGTTTCTACTGCCAACAGTAACCTTACTTGATAGTCATAGTTTATGCTAGATATCATTAGTACAAAGACAGTGGCTCCTGCAGCACATGCAGATGAATCAGTCAAATGGCCAACATTCTGCTGTGAGTCTAGCTAGCCCTTTAGATACCAGAACATTAGCTTTTGGTTGAGATAAGCCTTTAAGGCAGGGGTGCCCAAACTTTTTCTTATGAAGGGCCAAAAATATACCAATCTGTATTACATCAAAGTTTCCTGATTTCCTAGAAAATATAGCTTTAGTTCATCTCACCTACTCTACACACATTAGGCTGCAGTCACACTAGAGTTTAAGCTTGCAAAATTCTGTCATACGATGCTGCGCAAAAAGAGGTGGGATTAAACAAGATGATTAGACATTTAAAAAGCGAACGATGAGTAGCGCAATGGGTAGCGCTGTCACCTCTCAGCAAGAATATCGTTGATTCGAGCCTCGGCTGGGTCAGTTGACAATTCTGTGTGAGTGTGTTTTCCATGTGGGTGCTCCGGTTTCCCCCACAACTCCTAAGACATGTGGTATAGGTGAATTGGGTAAGCTAAATTGTCTGTAGTGCATGTGTGTGAATGAGAGTGTATGTGTATTTCCCAGTGATGGGTTGCAGCTGGAAGAGCATCAGCTGCATAAAAAAATATGCTGGATAAGTTGGCGGTTCATTCCGCTGTGGCAACCCCTGATTAATAAAGAGACTAAGCCGAAAAGAAAATGAATTAATAAATTAACTTGGCATAATATTAACTTGAAATTAACAGCCACAATTAGCATATTGTGTAGCTGTGCATTTACTCAATCAGCACTGTGCTACGCCTGTTAACAACATAACAATGCAATAAATTGTTTTGAAGAAAAATCTGCTTTGTCATTGAACCTGAGAAAAACTTTGATAATAACCATAATGACGCATTCTTCATGCTACAATAATAATGATATAAGCAAAGTTTTTTTTTTTTACTGTGGGGGATATCTTTATTAGACCTACAGTTTGACTGTATTATTTGTGTCCCGTTCAAAAATTGCCTATGACAAATGTATTGCCCCCCTCTACTCTTAAATAAAATGTATGCCCATGTCGCCGATGACTTGTGCATTGCCCTCTATCCAGTAAGTCACAGTATTTACATGTTTTAAAATCTGATTCATTTACAAAAGAAACTACAAACAAATAAAAGGTTACATTAAATTCAAAGTGACAATCTCTGTCAAAGATATTCGCCTCAACCACTTCCCCATCATTTTCTCTTTCTTCTCAAATGGGATGGTGGGAATCAGAATTACCCAACTTTGGCCTGCATCCCTAGTTTGAGCATGTCTGTTTTAAGGAGACTCTTTAGCCCCTTTTACACATGCAGTCCTTTCCGGAAAATTGAAAGGTCTGTATATGTGAACAGGCCCTTTTTGACAATACCAGTAAATTCATTCCGGCAATTTTCTGGGAAAGAGAAGTTGTAACATTACCGGTAATTTGCTGAAGTGCCGTGTGAACGAAGAAGAAAAACTGCATCACAAACTTGTACGCTTGCAACTACACCTCTAGCGCTGTAGTTAGAAACATAGTTCCTAGCTGTGTTCTATTCCCAGTTATCCCCCTATGTCCTATTCATTTAGAACGTTCCAACATTTAAACTCAGAAAGGTCATCTCTCTAAGTTGTCTCTTAGTGTGTCTTATTTGCTTTCAAAGTATTTTTACAGTTCAGTTTTAGCGATTTAACGATGAATCTGTGACAGAGAAATTAAGGTTTTGGGAAGCAATCGTCACTACGTTGTTCATTTCCCAAACAATACATTGTACTATCATAGTTCAGCCACGAGTTATGTCGTTATTTGGGAAACGCACCCCAGAACATTCAGACGCATTCACATTTGAGCTGTTTATAAAAATAAAAGCCTTTTAATATTTCCAGACGCATTTAGCTGCTAATCATTAGTCAGATAACGTTTCTATCTTCCTTGTGAATGCCAACTGTGTAAAAAATAATCGATAAAATAATAAACCGCTGTTTGTTTACCTTCAAGCTCTGCTTCAGTTGTTTGACCCGTGTCCACGTGAAGTGTAGGAGTGCTTCGGTAAGCGCCAGCACATACACATATTATGTACATTTCGACATGCAAACGTGTTCCTAAATGTTTTCATCGAAGTTGTTCACAATACATATTCATCCACAGAATTTGTAATGTCATCAAATGTGTAAACATTTCACCGCGGTTTGCGCTTCTACCTTTGAATGTCTCTGGGACAAAAGCAGCTGGATGAATGCTAAAGCTTTAAATAAAAGTGAAACCATTAACAAAAGCCCGACCCCTTCTATGTTTATAAACACAAGCACAGCCATTTAGAGCTCATTTCTGGTTAATCATGACAAAATTTACTGGTATTTTGAAATGGATGTGTAAATATTCTTTTCCAGAAAAAAAACGGAACATTTTTTGAATTTACCGGTAAAGTGGTTCCGGTAATTATCCGGATATTTATCGGTATCGTTGTGTGAAAGGGGCTTTTTATGTAGCACTGGTTGTCAGGCCAGAAGAGGCAATGACTAGAGAGGAACAAGAAGCAGGCAAACCAACACGGGACTCACATTCAAATAATAAATCACTAAAACAAAAATAGAAAATATCTGACAAAAAAAATAAATAGAAAATCTAGAAATATAATGGGAAATTAAACATGACTTGAATGCAGACAAACAAACGAGAAACCTGGCTGAAACTAGAGAGAAAACAAAAGACTTAATGTAAACGAAACCTAAAATAGAAACCAAAGAGAAGTCCTAGGAACTAAAACAAAACGAAGAACGGAACTGGACAATAGACAAAACAAAAATTAGAACTTTTCAAAATTTACACTGACAAGACCAAATCTACTTAACAAGGCACACACACACACACACACACACACACACACACACACACACACACACACACACACACACACACAGACACACACACACACACACACACACACACACACAGACACACACACAAAAATAAAACACAATCAAGCAAAAAATAGAAGGACTAGACAAGGAGTAAACAAGGGGGAGTGGAAACAGGAAACAAGGAAGCAGGATGATGGTAACACATGGCCAACACAAGCAAAGACAGAGCCATGTTGACCATAGCACAACAAACAAAGAAACATTACACAAAGACAGCCATGCTACTCCAGAAAACAGCAGCAGTGTGTCGTGCTGTAAAATGTTCTCATAACTGCGAGAATGTTTTTGTTTGTGATAAGAAGCTCTGAATGGCACAGGCAGCCTTATCAAACCCTGGCCAAGCACTTACGCTTGCCTCCTCGCTCTTGCCGTTTCAGCCGTTATCTTTCTGACTGTGCAAAAACACTGCAGATTCTGTGGGTTTATTCAGTAATGAGTTTCACCAAGTTCAAGCTCTCGTGTGGTTATCTACATGGCATGCTACAAATTTATCAAGGCCTTGTTTCCACTTATGAACACAAACTTTTGCCTTAGGG
>CAIGQZ010027068.1:11065455-11096936 GCA_903798205.1 Danio tinwini | reverse complement strand
TAATAATAATAATAATAATAATAATAATAATAATAATAATAATAATAATAAAAAGCTAAGGGCCTGGAAAAAAAATACTACATACATAAACAAGAGGTTTGCATATTTGTATTGCATTTTTTCCTTCTTTGTACTGTCAGTCAATCAACACCATCTTTTGGCACCATCAAATCATCTATACCATTTGAAAATAATGGTTCATTTTAAACAAACAAACAAAAGAAAAAAAAATAACACTGGTCAAGGGATTACTTTTACAATTATTTTTATTTTACAGTGTACAGGCTTTTGTTAACTGACATTTTACGGTGTAAGAGTTGGCATTGTTTTTTCCCCCCTATTTACATTATTGCCCACTGCTTTTTTGAACATGATCCATAATGTATGTATTTATTTTTTTTTATTTATTGCCATGTCAGCAACCAAGGCTATTTTCATGGCAAGAACATTTCAATAATAAATAAACAATTAAGAACAACAAACAAATGAATACACAAGTTAAATAAGATTTTTAGAATTAATACTCAAGAATTCTAAAAATTTTTCCTGGTGTCACTGTTAAAAATGTCCTTAAGAGAGTTCATTTCATAAAAAAAGTCTTCTGGAATCCTTAAAAGCAGGACAGTCCAGTAGAATGTGTTTTACTGTAAGAGGAATTGTGCAGTACAAACATTGTATGGGGTCTTCATCTTTAAGTAAAAAGGAATGAGTTAGTCTTGTATGTCCAATACGACATCTTGTAAAAAGTACTTGATCAAATCTAGTCTTAAAATGTCTTAATTCTGTGTGAGATTTCAGGTTGGATTTCATGCAATTTATTATTTTCCAATGTATCCCACTCCTCTTGCCACTTATTTAAAATGTAAATGTTGATAAAAGGTCTCATCTCTGAAGGAGGAATTTGACATTTGTTCACCACTTGCTTCAAAGCGTCTTTAGCAGCTGCATCAGCTTGCTCATTTCCTGTAAGCCCGACATGTTCTGGAATCCAACAAAAAATAATGTGATAAAACTGGTTTTGTAGTTGGTGAACTTTGGTTAAAATACTGTCAATCAAAGGATGATCATTTTTGAAAGATTCCATCACTTGGAGGCATGATTTGAAGTCTGTAAAAATAATAGATTTCTTTTGTTGGACATTTTCTATGTACTCCAATGCTAAAAGTAAAGCACGGGCTTCAGCTGTGAATATGGTACATTCTTTAGGCAGACTGACTCCATAACTTTGTTGTCCAGTCACCATTGCTGCTGCTACGCCATTTTAACATGATCCATAACCGCTTACTCTTATGACAATTAGTCACATCTTTAAATAAAAAAAAAAATAATATATATATATATATATATATATAACTTAAGTATTGGAATTAGCAAACTTACACTAGTTTACCTTTCACGACCTCGCAGTTTCACTATTTTTTTTTGTGCAATTTGACATGCCTTTTTTTTTGTTACAGCGCATTGTGCTCTGCATGCTGATTCGTGCATTGTGTTTTGCCTCCTGATTTGCTGTAGACCATGGTCAATAAAATCTCCTCCGTGCTGTCTCCTACAGTGCAGAATGTGTTCAGCTTGCCAAATTTATATGAATCTTCGATCGCTAGCAGTGTGACTCTGAAGTGCTATACTGTATGGTTGCAAGTTCTCCCCACAATGTCGACGAAATGCTCTGCACCGTCAAAGGCACCTGCAGTAGCACCAAAAAGGCAAAAAAAAAGATGCTTACCATTGCACAAAAAGTTGGACTTCTGGACATGCTAAAGGAAGGTAGAAGTTACACGGATGTAAGGCGCCATTACGGAATTAATCTTTGGTTCATTACATTCAGTTTCACACCATTAAACATCTATAATAATTGAAAAAATAAAGCAGACTACTTTGCAGATTTTGGCTATTGCGGATTATTATTTGGAAGAACGTAACTCCCACAATTAACGAGGGACCATTGTACAGAAAGTTAAATAGGGCACAAAAACTGTTTTACTGTTAAGAGCAAATCACTAGCAAAACTAAAGTACATACCCTGAGAGAGCCTGAGGCTAACAGATAGTTCACCCTTCCCCACATCCGCATGAGGCTCTTTAAAGTGTGAAACAGCATGGAAGATCATACTCTCTGTAGCGTTTGCAACATAAACACAGGACACTACGAACCTGTTTGAGAAAGAGTAAGACTTCATTAGCATTTCTGTGACTGTCATACATCAGCATACAAGTGCTCAATTGCCCCTTTCACACATACAGACTTTTCTGGAAAATTATCTTTCAATTGCCATGAAGAGATCATGTTTGAACAGGCCCTTTTAAAAATACTGGAAAATAAATTCTTGCAATTTTTCCGGAATGAATTGCACACTTGGCAATAAAACTGATTCTGAACTTTCCAAGTAAATAGCAGAAATTCAGCTGTGTGAACAGTGTATTACTTTGTGAAAAGACTATTGTGTACATCTGATATCTCTAACCAATTTCACACATACTGTACACGGACTGTCCTGTAAAATCTCTAGCAAACTGTCATGGAGAATGTGTGAACTGGAACAGAAAATTTGCAGGAAATCTACTGTCTGAGAACACAGAAGGAAATTTAACTGTATGATTCCATTCTATTCTGGGATGAAATTATTCTGTAGCACTTGAGGATACAAATTTGTGCTTGACACCATTAACTTAGAATAAAATCTTTGGTCTCTTATTTAAAGAAGTTATGGGGGGGTCCACTATTCTTCAATGGCTGTGCGATAATGCTGGATGTCAAGTTAAGGGAGTGTGCAGTTGGCATGCTGATTAAAGGGAAGCCAACTAGAGCTGTTGCCTGTGAATTAAATGTTCACTTCAATAACATAAGACGTCTCCAAAGGCATTTCTGAAAATTTAGTAGTAGATCCAACAGACCATGGCACACCAACCTAGGACCTACACAATTTATATAGCGCATTTATCATGTATGGCCATACAACCAAAGCACTTCACAATCATGAGGGGGGGTCTCCCACACCACAACCAGTGTGCAGCATCCACTTGGATGATGCATTGGCAGCCATAGGACAATGGCGCCAGTGCACTCACCCCACACCAACTATAGGGGGAGTGGAGAGACAGTGATAGAGCCAATTCAATGGATGAGGATGATTGGGAAACCATGAAGATTAGGGCAGAGTGGGAATTTGGCCAGGACACCGGGGTTACACCCCTATTCTTTACAAGAAGTGCCATGGGATTTTTAAATGACCACAGAGAGTCAGGACCTTGCTTTATCATGTCATCCAAAAGATGAATGAATCATAGTTTTCACTGTCCAGGGCAGACAGCATGTATGGGGTCATGTAGGTTGCGCAGTTTGATGATTTGAGCATTGTGAATCGAGTGGCACATGGTGGCGGTGGGGTCATGTTATGGGGAGGCGTATATTATGGACAACGAACAGAAATACCGCAAGAAGATCCTGAGGCTCATTGATGTCCTTTATCCATAAACATGACCTCGTTTTACAGCATGATTATGCACAGTCTCCTGTTGCAAGGGTTGGTACACAATTCCTGAAAGTTGCAAACATTCCAGTTCTTGAATTGCCAGCAAACTCACCGGACAGGCCAACCATTGAGCATGTTTGGGATGCGCTTAATTGACATACAACAGCGTGTTCCAGTTTCTGCCATTATCCAGCAACTTCAAAATAACTATTAAAGAGGAGTGGACCAACATTCCACAGGATACAATCAACAACCTGATCAACTCTATGTGAAGGAGAGGGGTTTCTGTTCTGCAAAGGGTTTTAAAAATGGATTATAAATTAGCTCTAATCATGTGGTTTCTCATCATTCTTTTTTAAATGTCCTTAGTAAATAAATGAAACTTATATTCAAGCTCCTAACCTGTATACTGGCTCAGGTTCCAATTCAGAGGTCTGAGGCAAAGGATCAGTCTTCCAGGTAATTTCATTCTCATACATCATAGTGTCCTCAACAAACTGAATAAGATCGAGTTAGTAACCACAGCTGTGCAAGTACTTGACTCAAGTCCCCAAAAAAGTACCTTTCGTGTGGTTCCACAACTGGTGACATCAAAGCGAAAATAAGCAAAATGGTCTTCATTGTAGTAGGGTTTGCAAGTGGGGTCCCTTAAAGAGAGTTCACCGGGAAGATACTGCACCGATTCCAGTTTGGGAAGCACTACAGTAACTGTTCCATTAGGAAAACACTCTGGTACAATAACAGAATGAGAAACTCACTAAATCGCAAACTAGCAACAAGAAATCATCAGGGAAGTCAGGCAAGATATGAACCTACCTGATAATTTTACCAAAAAGGTGCATGTAAGGGAGACATCGTTAAATTTCCAGTTATTCAAGGAATTGAACATTTTCACATCAATTCTTCCTTCAATTCCAGTCAACTGAACTGACTTCAAAAACAGAACAAATCAAATCAAAGTCTTAAGACAAACCTTAATAGCAAACAAATCTGCATGTTCGTGTTGCACAGAAAAAGAGCAGCAATTGGGTTTAAATCAGAGGTGCCCAATCCTGTTCCTGAAGATCTACCTTCCTGCAAAGTTTAGCTGCAACCTTGACCAAACACACCTGCCTTTAATTAGCAAGTGCTTTCCAGATCCTACTTAAGCCCTGCCTACACCATGAAATATCAGCTGCGATTTTGTCATCAGCAACAATATTGGGAAATCCTAAAGGATTCCTTAAATCCTGGGCTAAAAATCTGTGATCTTTGATCGTTGGTTTGACATGTTCACAGACAGCCGATTTGTGCCCGTTGCGATTAGATTTTCTCTCAGATGAAGTTCTGGCAGTGTCAGAAGATTTCAGACACTTTCCTGCAGTGTGACAACAGCTGCGTTGAGCATCAATCCAAGAATTAATAGGAGCTCAGAATTTGATGATGCGATTCATGCGTAAATTCAAATGACCGCGGGGAAAGGTTAAAACAGTTTTTCTTCCTAGTTTTATCATTTAGTCCCGCTGTGTGCAAAATTGCCGCTGCAATTTGTTTACATTTGCTGTGTGAGGAATCATTTCAGAACGCGGGATGGTGAAAGTGTCGTGGGTGGATGAAGTCAAAATCCGGGTGAGTTTTCTTCAGTGTTTGGTGCATCTTCATTTGTCGTTCAATCTGATCTTATGATGGCTGAGATCTTACAGTGTGACATGAGACCCATGTTCGGGCAGTCTGACATGCTACAATTGTTCAGGATCATTAAAAAAAAAATCTCACAGTGTGAGCCTGCCTTTAGTTGGTTTAGTTGTGTTTGGTCAGAGTTGGAGCTGAATTGTAGCAGAAAGGTAGCTCTCCAGGCATGGCATTGGGCACCCCTGGTTTAAAAATCAACCTGAGGCCTCTACTGTATAAAGCATTATCAGTGCAACTTAGGTAAAAAAAAAATACCTCAAGAGCCACAACTGGGGACAGGAACGGCACAACTATTGTCAGGTGGGTTTTGTTTGAATTGTGTTCAAACTGCTGCAAAATCTCATCATTCAGCTCTGTTTGTCCCAGTTTGATCTTTAACTCTGAACTAGGAACACTTCCAAAAGAAAAATGCATGTCGAAGTGGTCCTGGTGACAGTTTCCCTCTGCTTTTGGAAGTACTGCAGAAGAAGGTAGGTAAAAGAAGAAGTTGAAGAAGAAGAGAAGGAAGAAAAGGGAAGGAGGAAGGAAGAAGAAGAAAGAAGAAGAGAATCAGCACATTTCAACTTGCCAAAATATATTCTGTGTTCAACATAAAAAAAACTGGTGAGTAAATTACAAGAACATTTTTATTTGTGGGTGAACTATTTTTAGACCCTTTACTAGCAAAGATCCTAAAATGGAACATGCATAACTCCATTATATGGATCATGCCAACCAGCCATAATGTGACCACTTGCCACAAACAAAGATATTCAGAAGCAAGACATGGCACATCTTTTTAATTTTCTCACACCAGTCAAGAGGTCTTACCAGTGTCAGTTACAGAAGTTTCTAGTTCTGCTGAGTGTGAAAATGATGAATGATCAGGCAAGACAGTGAATCCAAAGACAACAGGAAGAGTGTAGGTTGTTTTATCAAGGTGAACTTTCTGCATTGAATAAACAATCATATTAAACTAAGTCTAATCAAATAAGCTGTGAAAAAAGCTTGCTGAACCAAAACTGAAATGCATACCTTCATTTGGACATGTGGTTCAGAGAAGGGAATCTGGAGAGAAAAAGCCTTGGTATCATTGGGGAAGCTGTGCTCCTGCAGGATAATGCCTTTAAAAATGAGCTCCGGAACAGTGATCAATTCAGAGCCAATGGTGACACTCAGCAGCTCCACATCAGGTAGGAAGTACCCCAGAAATACATCAAACATCTTCTGATCGGGTTCAGTTTCTGATCACATAAAAACAAGTATACTGAAAAATAAAAGTAAAACAAGCTGTTCTGACCCAAATACAACACTTACTGTCTGCAATTTGAGGTGGCCATGGTGTCAAAGGAGTGGTGATGGGCAACAAGACTCTATATTTGGTCTTATCGACTCCCTCCCGCCACAGTAACTCAAGCATGGGCTCTATGGTGTAACTGATATGATACTGATCCTTAAGAGTATGGCTCTGTAATTAAAACACGTGTTAGACAATATACTCAAGCCGAACACAAAAATGACAAGTTAGAAAACTCAACCTTGAAGTATCCATCAGGAGCCCCAATGGGAATCTCAACAACTACATGGGATTCTGTTAATCTCATGTTATAGCTACGGCTGGCCATTTCATTGGGTGTGAGCCTTCTGCCATTAACACCCATATGCACCTCCAGGATTTCAAGTTCAGAGGACACCAATGGAGTTATGCGCAGAGGAAGGCGCCAAGAAATTGTGTCACCCTCAACAGAAGCTCCACCTGAAATTTAACCAGAGTCAAATAGAACTTTGGGAGTCCATTCTTTGTTCTTTGCTTAAATTATCTAAAGCTGATGACACAGTACAACTTTTAGAGCAATGTTGCAGAGAATTTCCTATTAAGAATAGGAAACAAAACTGTTTCTGGATCCGTTAGATCAGTCAATGCCAATTTTTTGATATCCATCATCAGAATGCTAGCAGCAAATCATGTGACAAACTTAGAGCTCTCAGAAAAATTCAAACAAGACAGCAGCTACTCATCAGCAATGGAGTACCTTGTCATGAGTAAACGCATAACAGAGTTATGTAATTCAATGCTTACAATGGCAACAGCTGTCCAATTTAAAAGGTGCAGTTAGCAAAACTAGCTTCCTTGAATACTTTTCTGTAGCCAACGTTTCTACCGTTTTGGTGTGCTTGTTTTGTGGTCCCTTGCACTTTCAATATATTATCAATATGCAGTGGGGGTTGATTCAGAGAGTGGGTATTAAAGCAATTTTTTTTTTCTAATAAGAATTGGCAATCGACTTGCCCCTCTCTGAATGGTTGTTGCCTAATATTTGTTGCTCTAAGGGTGCACTCACACTATGCTATCCGAACCGTGCCCAGGTTCGTATCCCAGTTAGTTTGACAAGTGTGAGTGCTCTAAATCAATCTCAGGCATAATTCAGTTGGCCGGTCCTGGCCCGGTTGGAAGAGGTGTGCCAGAGCATGGTTCAGTTGGGCTTTGGCATGGAACACTTGTGTGCAAACCACACCTGAGCCCGAAACTGAAGACTTTTAAGGGACAGTTTCAAATAGATTTATTAATCATTCTTACTGTTAAATGAATGCAAATTGTCATGGTTTGCTGAAGGTGACAGGTTTTTGCTTCTTTAAAAACTTTCTAATACATGCAAACTTGTTCCTGGAGGGGCCGGTGTTCTGCAGAGTTTAACTCCTGAACAACCTACTCAAGGTCTTACTAGGTATACTTGAAACTTCCAGGCAAATGTGTTGATGAAAGTTGGAGCTAAACTCTGAGACCCCTGCAGTCTCAATAGTTGCACTGTCTCTCATTTGGCTACCAGTCGTTGGCCAACATTGCTAAAAAATTTGCCCCATTTATCAATAAGATGATTTGACAGATCCTGGATTTTTTGTGATAACTGATCACTGGCTAATTTGGTTCTGCAAATCAGATTAAAATATCTGGGTGAATTGATCAGAGAAATATGATCATGATCATCAATGTAGCAATTGGCTGGTGACAAGACAGCAGTCTAATGACATCATCTAATTACTATTAAATCACTAGCCATGCAAGCAAAATGACAATCTGTAGTACATGAAACAGTTTGTTAAATGATACACTATAAAATTCTGCATTTGTGGTAGGCTAATAGAGTTTATAGGCTTATACAGTTACACACACAGTTATACAGTTACACAATTGTGGTAGGCTGTTAGACAAGATGGCGGCGCGGACACATCGTGAGGCTTGGCGTCTCTCCACTTTCTGCAGTTTTGCAGTATTTTTCCTGCTCATTTCGGGTCTGTTCGTGCAGAACAGTAATGCCTTTACATCATACACCCGACAGGAGATCTTGCATATTGGTTTGTGCATTCCGGACAGTTTTATCAGCAATCTTCGACTCATTCCTGAGATCGCCAAAACACCCGAGGCTGAGCGCTCTGCCCGGCCGGGCGGAAGTGCTCGAAGGCGGCGTCGCGATCGTAAACAAAGGGGGAAGTGCGGCGGGCTAAGAGCTAAGCTAAAGCTAACACCACACCGGCTCACTTTAGCCAGCATCTTCCTCGCCAATGTACTGTCCCTGGTGAACAAAATGGACGAGATTCGACTGCACATTAACCACAGCAAAAAATTATGGAACTGTAATGTCATGATTTTCACAGAAACATGGCTAAACAGCGGGATTCCAGACAACGCTGTATCTTTAACTGAGCATCAAACATTCCGAGCAGACAGAGCGGCGGATGACTCCGGTAAGACCCGAGGCGGAGGATTATGCATTTATATTAACAAAGCTTGGGCACAAACTCTGTCATTGTTGGGAGACATTGCTCTGTTAACCTGGAATTTCTAATGGTTAAATGCAGACCCTTTTATCTGCCACGCAAGTTCACCTCCACCATTATAACCACTGCATATATTCCACCCAATGCTGATGCCAAGCTTGCTATGAATGAACTTCATGCAGCCATCAGCAAACAACAGACTGCTCACCAGGAGGCTGCTTTTATTGTTGCGGGGGATTTTAAATCACTCAAACTTAAAGACAGTGCTTCCCAAATTCCATCAACACATTTTCTGTCACACATGGGAAAACAAAACTTTGGACCAGGTATACACAAACATGGCTTAAGCCTACGCTGTGACCCCCCTCCCCCACCTGGGTCAATCAGATCATCTTTCTTGGTTCCTCAAACCCAAGAACTCACCCTGCATCAACTGCGTGAAGCCATCAGTGAGGACCATCAAAGTGTGGCCAGCGGGGATAGACTCCACACTCCAGGACAGGTTTCAACACACAGACTGGAGTATGTTTGCTTCCCAGGCCACCTGTGGCTCTCACACACACACTGACAGCTACACTTCCTCTGTTCTGGAATACATCAACAACACCATAGACACTGTTACAACCCAGAAACAGATCACCACAAACCCAAATCAAAAGCCATGGATGAACAAGGAGGTGCGCCTCCTGCTGAAGGCACGCAACACTGCCTTCAGATCAGGGGATGCACAGGCATACAGCACTTCCAGGGCTAATTTGAAGAGAGGCATCAAAAAGTCTACACCGCACTGAGTCAGATCAATGTGCGTAAGGCTGCTGGACCAGACAGTATTCCTGGGCGCGTCTTCAAAGCATGTGCAGAACAGCTCGCTGGGGTATTCACAGAAATTTTCAACCTGTCTCTTAACCTAGCAGCTGTGTCAACATGCTTTAAAACCACCTCTATTGTGCCAGTGCCGAAACACTCCAGCCCAACATGCCTGAATGACTACCGCCCTGTAGCACTCACACCCATCATCATAAAGTGCTTCGAGCGGTTGGTCCTGGCACATCTGAAAGACTCTTTGCCATCCACACTGGTCCCACATCAGTTTACCTACCGTGGCAACAGGAGCACAGAAGATGCAGTCTCCATAGCACTGCACTCTGTACTCACACACCTGGACAATAAAAACACTTATGCACGAATGCTGTTTGTTGACAGCATTCAACACTGTCATACCCTCTAAGTTAATGATCAAACTTAAGAGACCTGGATATTGACACATCTCTCTGCAACTGGGTGATAGACTTTCAGACTAACAGACCTTCAGAATGTTAGATCAGGCCACATATGCGCCACTGGGGCACCGGTGTACCACAGGGCTGTGTGCTGAGCCCTTTCCTCTACTCCTTTTTACCATCTACTGTAGGCCTGTGAACAGATCCAACACCATCATCAAATTTGCAGATGACACCACAGTGATTGGTCTGATTAGCAACAGTGATGAGACTGCCTACAGGGAGGAGATACAGCATCTGGTCACTTGGTGCACCAACAATAATCTGCTCCTTAACACCGACAAGACCAAGGAGCTCATTGTGGACTTCAGGAAGGGACGAACAGGCTCACATGATCCCATCCACATCAATAGGATGGCCGTCGAGCCGGTCCCATCCTTCAAGTTCCTGGGGACCCACATCTCAAAGGACCTTTCCTGGACCACCAACACCTCCAGCCTGGTCAAGAAGGCTCACCAGCACCTATTTTCCTTAAGGCAACTTAAGAAGAACCAGCTGTCATCAGCAGTCTTGGTGAACTTCTACCGCTGCACAATAGAAAGTCTCCTGACCAACTGCGTCACAGTCTGGTATGGAAGCTGCTCTGTTGCGGAGCGTAAGACACTGCAGCGGGTGGTGAAAACTGCCCAACGCATCACAGGAACCACACTGCCAGCCATAGAGAACATCCAGAAGAAACACTGTCTGCGCTGAGCACACAGTATTCTTAAGGATTCCTCTCACCCTGCTCACAGACTGTTTTCTCTCCTGCCTTCTGGCAGGCGCTTCAGGCTCCCCCAGACAAAAACCAGTAGACTAAGGAACAGCTTATTCCCCAGAGCTGTCTCCCTTTTGAACTCTGCCCCCCACTGACTCTTTTGCCCCCCTGATACACCCCCACTCTCCTCATACCTTATACTCCTCATAATCACTGCACTATTTAACATTTGCACATTTAAAATGTGCACATATTTATTGCACTGATTAATTTATTTGAACTGTACATACCCACTGCACATGTACATTTGTAATTATGCAGACACCCACTGTACATATACACTTGTAATTATGTTTATCTATCTGCACACTTCTGATTATTAATTGCAACTTGTACATATATCCATCTATTGTAAATCTCTGTTCATAGCTAATATAACCTGTATAAAATGTTCATAGTACATCCATTTGTAAATATCACCACAGTTTTTCTATATCCTGCACTTGCTGCTATTGCAGTCCTGGTTAGACCTAAACTGCATTTCTTTTCCTTGTACTTTTACATGTGTAATGACAATAAAGTTGAATCTAATCTAATCCATTTGTACACTTTGTCAAGAGTATAGAACAATGGCCTCAAACTCAATTCCTGGAGGGCCACAGCTCTGCAGATTTTAGTTCCAACCATCTCTGAATCACACCTGCTTAATAGTCTCCAGTAGTCTTGAACACCTTGATTAGTTGGATCAGCTGGTGTTTGATTAGGGTTTGAGCAAAACTATGCAGAGCTGCGACCCTCCAAGAATTGAGTTTGAGACACATGGTATAACATTTATCAATTACTTTAGCTCAGGGGTGTCCAAACTCAGTCCTGGAGGGCCGATGACCTGCATATTTTTGTTCCAACTGCAATTAAACACACTTAAACCAGCTAAACATCCAGGCAGGTGTGTTAAAGGAAGTTGAAGCTAAACTGTGCAAGAGTTCGGACACCCCTGCTTTAGTTTTACATTTTGAGCGGATATGCTGACAGTATTCAAGTTTTATTTTTACCATCTTTAAGGCATATTTGGCAGTTTAAATGATTTCTTCATCAACAAGACATTTAGATATTTCAGAAGTGTTTTACATCTTTTGTGCTACATCCAAATCACTTGCAAACTAGCGGTCAACGTTGCATATGCATACGAAATAAATGTTTCTCATTAGGAATATTGGCCATGTCTATTATTATTCACTCTCAGATACTGTGCTAAAGCTGGGGCAGTACATTTGTTTGTTTGTGTTTGTCTAAAAGTATATATTGGTACCTAAATTGTACATATTAGTCAGTAAGAAGGGGTTCCAATTAAAAAAAGAACCCACCCTATGTTTCTACCCTTATTTATTAGTGTAAATAACAAAACATTTTTTTATTATTATTTTAAACAATTCAGAATTTCAGAAATCACATTGTAAGAAAGTACTCTTGTAAGAAAAGTTAGTACATAATTTGAGTATTACCTCAAATTATTGACAATCTAATCCTGTTTATATGAAATAAGCTGCTATGGAGAAGAAAGACCTGTAGCCATGATAACCTGGATAAGTTTGCAGAGCAAACTATCCCGGATGGTGTCAAATTCTCAACCATCAAATCCAGCTAACTGAGTAATCCATGTACGTAGAATGGACTACAAAAAAAAAAAAAAAAAAAAAAAAAACTCATGGCAGACCAAAGTAGATCAAAGACTAAATAAGACAAATGCATATGAATGAAATCTTACTTGTTGGACAAACAGCTGCAGACTCCACTATAGTCATCATCCAGCGATCTCGGAACAAGACCACCGATTTAAACACCATCATATCAATATCCTCAATCTGACAAGGAAAGATGCAGCACTTCAGGCTTTACAGAGAAACAAATGCTTTAATATCTACTAATACAAATATGATAGTTCTTACACGTTGTGTATAGGTTTCAGCCATGTTGTAAGGGCTTCGCATGACCAGTCGTGTTGGAGAACTGTAAAGACTGTAGCCCTTCTGTTCGATGGTTTCTTTATCAAAAGCCCTCTCTTCAGGGGTAAACAGAATAATCCTCCAGAGTTTTAAGTTAGGCATATCTATGGACTGTAACAAAGAAACCTCATATTTGATTTGATGTGTACAAAAAGACATATGAAAAGAGACTATGGAAGTAAATTAATACCAAATATCTTTGAAATAAAAAGCATGTTGAATTGCAACTGAAAAAAAATGCTGCACTGAATTAACAACTGCTTCTGTTTTAAGGCTAAGATTTCAAAAAGGTTGTATTATAGAACCTGAATTTTAATATAGCTGTTTAAGCTGTGAATATTTAAAGTCAAAACATTTCATTTTTAAAAATTCAATACTTCATATTAATTATCAGGCATCCACATCCAACATATTCAGTCTGTTTGAAAACATAATGTACTGTATAATATTTAAACAGGCAATTTTCGATTCTTTTTTAAATTTTCTTTACAAATTCACTTCCATAAATTCAGAGGTTCAAATTCAATGTACAGAGACGCAGAAGGAGCGTGATGGCGGGCAAAAATATTGAAAGAAAAAAAAAAAAATAATATGTTATCAATGACGGTTTAAAAAAAAATAAATAAATAAAAATGTATACACAAGTCAGAGCTTATACATGCATTCGCTGATTCAGAGGTTGCATAGGAAGGGCGATGATCGCCACAGCTTTAAATGGAAAGAAAGTGAATGCAGACATTTTTATATTAATTTCAGCGTACTCTTGAAGATTAAAAACATGAGAAATATGGAAAAATACTAGGATGATTGCAGGATAGAATGGTAAAATACGAGAGAATCCTGGCAAAAATGGGAGGGTTGACATGTATGAAGTAAACAGGAGCTGTTTGTGGAACAACAGTTTTGCGAAAACATCTTTGCGAAGGAACGCAACTACTTAAAATATATTTTCCTATCACTTTTTTTTTTAAATAAATTTTTTCTTCCACCTATTTTTTCCCCACCATCACATCACTTCCAGGTCTCCGTATAATGCAAACAGTATGGTGGCTGTTTTTTTTTTTTTTGCAATGCAAGAATTTGAGCTAGTAAATGTGTGAAATATTGTTCAACTCATCTTGTGCAACAGGCCTCAGGCATCTGGCATCCTTACAACTGTTAAAACGAAGCATTTTGAAAACACTTAAGACTTAAGTTTTAGTTTAAAAATGGACTAAAATGCAAACTTTTGAAAACAGAGACACTGCTATTCACAGTCGCTCTCTGGCTGATCTTCTGGAGTGGACTATTTTGTATCGTTCCCCAATTAACCAAGCTTGTCTCAAATGACCATTAAGCTGTATGTGTGGATGAAGATTGATTTTCTGAATTGCAGTATAAATGGCAGTTTAAGTTGTTATGGGTAAACAGCACTTCAGAAACAGTACTCTGTATTGCTTTTCATTTTCTCTTCGTAAGGGTGCAGTTTTAAACAAAAGAGAGTTTATACTTGCCCACTGTTTAACTGGTGCAGCCTTCACATCTGGTATTGCATTCCTTACAGATACCTGAAAGTACAGAAACATGCAAAGGCAAGGAGGCATAACAAACTGGTATTCTGTAATTTTATCCGTTTTTGTCCTTCAAGCCAGAGCAGGTAGCACAAACCCTCTTACAGATCTACTGATGGAACTGTGCTGCAGTAGTGACTTTTTTGAAATATGTGACAAAATAGTTTACCTCTATACGCAAGTAATATTATTATTATTATTAATGTCACCAACTATCAATCTCAAGTTCAACACACAAGCCCAATCCCAGACTGAATCCTAACCCCTTTCCACAGCTTTGGGATAGAAATCTAGTCACCATATACTATTTCCAATATAGAAATATAATAAGCAAATCACATGAAATGTTCGGCATGAATATCTTTGAATATAATAGTCAAGATTCTATACATCAATGAAGCTGTTTTGTCTATTATTTTATCTGGAAACGGCATACCTTGGAAATTTGAGGTTTACCAATTAGTATCAAGTATTGAAGGCTGGTTTGAACACCTCTTGGAAAACTAAAATGATGAATAGGACATCCTACAGTCTTGTGGACTCAAGAGACATGCATGTGGCACCCATGTTTTTTTTTTTGTTTGTTTGTTTGTTTTATCCGCAAGTATATATATATATAAATTGCAAATTACATCAAAGTTGAAAAAAGCTGGTCAAATTTACACAGAAAAATTACCACAAAGCTAAACTTTTGTTTTAAGCTCAGTTGTCAAGAATGAAACACACAGAATTGGGGAATACAAAAGAAAAAAACTATAAGATATTTCAAGACACAGAAATTTTAACTGGATTAGGATTCAGATGTGCCTTAATACTTTCATACTTAAAAATTTTACAATGTAAAATGTTCATACTGGATTTCAGTTTTCGGTCTAATTTTGGATTTGACTTAAAATAAGCCCAAACTACTTCATTAGCTGGTTCCAGTGCATTTAATTAAGGTTGAAGCTAAACACTGCAGTAATGTTGCCTTCCAGGAACTAATGCTACATTTCAAACAGAAGTTGGACAACTAACTTGTGAACTGAGGCTGATAAAAGATAATGAGATGTGTCATTTGATATCAATGGTTAGTTCTGCTACAGCAATATTAGAATGGAGCTAGCTTATGTGAAATGCATAAATAAACTTGCAAGTACGTTTACAATCCAAAATGAGTGTGAACCGTACTAATATTGATTTCTAAAATTATATTAGTTTTATAGACTAATACACTGTTATTTTTGTTTCACATTAGCTGCATTAAAAAGGACAGCTATCATTTTTACTTACATTTTTTGTTAGTCATAACTGGCACAATAACATGAAATGTTATGAAACATTCACATTTCATGTGATTAATATGTGACACACAATAGACTAGAACGCATTGAGATTGGAAGTAGAACATTTCACTGCTGAATTCCATACCTCTGACTGTCTGGAACACAGCATAAATGCCATAAAGCTGTCATTGGTCAAATTTAAAGGGATAGTTCACCTAAAAATTAAAA
This sequence comes from Danio tinwini, assembly GCA_903798205.1. Taxonomy (NCBI): domain Eukaryota; kingdom Metazoa; phylum Chordata; class Actinopteri; order Cypriniformes; family Danionidae; genus Danio; species Danio tinwini. The sequence continues at coordinate 11,081,014 of CAIGQZ010027068.1, read as the reverse complement.
TTTATTCACAATTAAGTGGTTCCAAACTTTTATGAGTTTCTTTATTCTGTTAAACACAATATTTTAAAGAAAGTTGAAAACTGGTAACCGCTGACGACCATAGTAGGAAAGACAAATACAAATGGAAATCAATGGTCACAGGTGTTCAGCTTTCTCCACAATATCTTCTTGTTTGTTCAACAGAAAAAAGAAACTCATAAATGGTTGGAACAACCCTTTAATGCACACTGACCACATAAGCACTGTGACATCCAAAAAATAGCAAGTTGATGCAAATAAAGTTTCCTTGCCTCCATGAAGTTGGTGTCACAAAGAATCTCACGTGAAGTCATGGTGTAACTGCAGGACTTCGACACTTCATGGACTTTCTCAGACAGCGTAGAGAATTTGTACAGTTTAAACTGCATAGCTACTTTAATTTCCTTGTCACCCTACAGAGAAACATATAGAATGGCTGGGTAAGTGTAATTAGAGATTAAAATAAAACATAAGTATTTTCTATTTAAACACACTCTTTCTACCTTCATATATACATATAAACCATAGCTTCAGAACTAGACCTTAATAAATGCCTAAAATTTAGAAAGACAACCTGTTTCTCTGCAAAACAGCTCTGTAGGGAAGCTGACACTATCATATTGCCCCAGGGATCAGATTTCTGTGTGTATCCACACTGAGCCGCCAGGAAAGGTGTGAGAAGGACTGTCTGGGTGTTATCTGAAACGACCAGAGGAGGTCTGAATTGAGTGCTGGGTGTATGAAACTCACTGGCACGCAGGCAAAAGGTCAATCAACTTACTGACTGCATAAACCTCAAGAAGACTCAAGGAACCAGGGAGGGTAAACTGCACCCGGTTTCCAAGACATGCAGCTTGAATTTCTTCTGCAATCAAAGAAATGCATCCATTAAGTTATTACACACTTGACTCAAAGCTATTTTACACCGATAGCACGGCTTACCTCCAAAGGCATCCGCAAACATGCTTATTAGTGTGGTCATAAGCCATAAAGCTCTACAAACATGAAAAAATAAATCAAAAAGCCTCGTGATCCAAACACTCATATTTAAACTGACCTTAACATACCCTGTCTCAAAGCATCCCATTCTTGGATTTTTTTTAAGTCTATATAAACCGTCAATGTTATGTTTTCTACACAAACGCGAGAGCGGTGAGAGAGATAATTAGTGCGCATGCGCGTTCCGTCTGATTTCGCGAAATTGCCTACAGGTGAGCAGGTCCAACTGCTCCGGCCAACTAGGTGAGGAGTTTTGAGGGTTAACGGGACTCTGTGCCCATAGTGATCATGTATTATTGATGAAGTGAACGTTTCTTTTGTGTTTGTTAAAACAGACGTGCTGAAAGAAGCGAAAGAGCTGAGGACGCGTGGGTATGTGATCTTTTGATCTTATATGCACAACAAGTTGTCTCACTTTTTGACAGTTTGATAATTTATTCTAGTTAGGAGTAATAAGATAACGATGATATTTCAGTAACATAAGTATTTATTAAGACAGCTTCTGAATATGTTTTGAGTCATAGTACTATATAGAATAGTATGCAATTTACATATATGAAATACAAATTCATATTGGGATTTCACATAAAATGTCAACATATATTTAAAAATATTTCACAAATGACATATTATGTATTTTTTAACTATTGGTATTACAAATGTGTAGCTAGATATACATATGCATATCAAAATATAAATATATAAGCTGTAATTTTATATAGGCCTATTTGTCAAATAAATGTTTTAGTTCGTTTATATGTATATGTAATTCCAATGGTTGAACAAAAATGCAAACGGTCATTTTTGCAATATCTTGAAATATACACTGTTGCATATATTTTATATGTAAAATCCAAATAGTAACTATAATGATCATAAATGTAATTTGCATGTATTTCTATACAGTGATTGAGTCATAAATGAGTACGCCCCATTTTGAAAATGAATATTTTTATCCATTACTCAGTGAATATAGGCAATGTATTCTGGTGCATTTAATCAAAACTGATTTATTTAACAGATATATTTATTTAAATAAGATTTTAGTCACTGAACATATTTAGAAATTAAATGATAATACAATTAAATTCAAGCAAAATACAGCAAAAATAAATCACAACCTACAAAATATCAACTAAATTTCTGCTTCTCTTGATTTTTCCTCTTTTTTAAATTTGTATTTAATATTTTTCTATAACATATACATTTAGGTGTATTAGTTTTTGCACTATTATCCTAAGTTATTCTGTTAAATAAGCTCCAGATTTGGCTTCAGTACTGACAAATTTAATGTATATGTACAAATATAATATTGTATAGTTTCCTATTAAGCATATGAATTGAAAAGCTACGTTTGTAAGGGGTGTACTTATATATGCTGAGCACTGTATATAACAGTAATTTCAGTTTCATCCATAAGGCAAATTAGTGTTATTTTTTTTAGCAAATAATAACATAAATACTGTGTTTTGATAGTTATATTGGATAAACCCTTGAATGTAAATAAGCACAAGTTATTATATATCTTGTATAATAATCAGCTTTCTCCCATCATTGAATTTTTAAGTTGTTCTGTTTTTCAGAATACAGTATGTTGTCCTTTATACTTCATTTATTTATCTTTTTGTATTTTTTTTGTATGTAATTAGTTTATATTCTTTGCTGTTTCATTAATTATTTCTGCTTTGGTTTAACTACTGAAAAGCCACAAGCAAATTATTTAAAAGGTGCCTTTATTTATTTATCCTAAAGGGATAGTTTACCCAAAAATTAAAACGCTTCCATCATACAGTATACTCACCTTTTACTTGTTCAAAACCAGTTTAAGTTCGTTTTTGTTCTGTTAAGCACAAAATAAAATTTATTGAAGAACATTGGAAACCTGGAAACCTTACTTCCATAGTATGAAAAACAAATATTATGAAAGTCAATGGTTACAGGTTTCCAACAATGTTCAGTATATCATCTTATGTACTCAACAGAAAAAAAAAAATTAAACTGGTTTAGAACAAGTCAGTAAATAATAACAAAATGTACAGTTTTGGGTACAAAAAAATGTAAATACTTCCATTTGTTCTAAATCGGCTTGAATTTACCTTTTTTGTTGAACACAAAAGAAAATATTTTGAAGAATGTTGGAATCCGGTAGCCAACCAAACTTCCATAGCCCCCACTGCAGATGTCAGTGGCTACTTGTTACCAATAATCTTTAAAATGTTTTCTTTTGTGACATGCACAGCAATTGCAGATTTTATTCAATAGCGATTGTGATTTAATTTTGATTTATCGTGCAGCACTACAGTAGTTACCCAAAGATGACAACCTGAACAAATTGATTCACCTAGATACTCATGTAGCTAACCTCTTGATTTCTACTCTTTCAGTGCAAAATGCAAGAACATTCCATGCAAGACCTCCAGATTCGATAAACACGTGCCACCAAGATGTACGGCCAAGTTCTCCACCATCAAGGCAGGGAGGAAGATCTTGTAAACCTGAACATTGGAGGCATCCACCACAAGGTGGAGCGCTGCATTCTCCTCCGCTTCCCCCACACTCGCGTGGCTCAGCTAATCCAGTGCCGCAGCGACGCCGCCATCTTGGAGCTCTGTGATGACTACAGCCCGACAGAACGAGAATACTACTTCGACAGGAGCCCGCAAGTCTTCCACTGCATCCTGAACTTCTACCGCACTGGACACTTCCACGCTTTGGAGGAACTGTGTGTGTTCTGCTTCAGCCAGGAGATTGAATACTGGGGTCTCTGTGAGCTGGATCTGGACGCCTGCTGTCTGGAATGGTTCCTGGAGCGTAAAGACGAACGTGAGTTGAATTCAAGTGGACAGTCCAGTAAAAATGCATCATCTGGAGAGATTTCGGTCACGAGTGAGGATTTGTGGAAATCCGAAGGCATGTGGTGTTCAGATGTTCGAAAGCTGATGTGGGAAACTTTTGAAGATCCTCAACACTCCAGATGTTCCAGAGGTGTGGCTGCGATTTCTGTTCTGGTGATATTGATCTCCATCGTGGCCATGTGTGTCCACAGCTTGCCTGAATTCAGATACCAAACAGATGGTGAGCATTCGGCCCTGGACTCAGTGGAGCTCTTCTGTATTGTCTTCTTCTCAGTTGAGTTCTTCTTGAGGGTCATCGCTGCTCCTCGGCCGGTAAGGTTTTTGGTAAATCCTCTGAATATGATCGATGTAGCTTCCATCTTGCCTTTCTACATTACGTTGGCTGTTGAAGGTTTGGATGAAGAAGACAAGGAGGAAAACCAAAGCCTTGTGAACATGGGCAGGGTGGTTCAGGTTCTGCGGCTGATGAGGGCCTTCAGGGTCCTAAAGTTAGCGAGACATTCTGAGGGAATGAGAGCTTTTGGGGAGACGCTGATGAACTGCCAGTGTGAGGTGGGTCTGCTTGTTCTTTTCATTACCGTCGGGATCTCCTTCTTCTCGACTTTCATCTACTACACGGAAAAGGAAGAAGCTTTGTCCAAGCTGTCCTCCATTCCCGTTTGCTGGTGGTGGGGCATTATTTCCATGACAACAGTGGGTTATGGAGATGTTTATCCACTGACGGTGGCTGGGAGGATTGTAGCCACACTTTGCATTCTCTGTGGGTTACTCGTGATTTCTTTACCTATCACCATCATCATGAACAATTTTTCTAAGTATTTTGAGAAAAATAGGAAGTGCCTTTCTGAAGCTAAAACATAGGGAAATGTCAACTATTCACTGTGGTTTAAAATGGTGGCTTGCTTTTTCAATGTTCACTTCAATAGTTTCAATCTTCACAGAAATAGTTTTGAAGTTATATGTTGAAAGGAAAACATTTTGACACTTATTAATAATAATAATAATAGTAATAATATTAATCTAAAACTATGAAAAGTAATCTGACAATGAATATGTTTACATGGACATCAATAATTTAATTATTTGCCTTAATCTGAATAAGACAATAATATGATTAAGGTGTTTACATGAGTTGCAGCACATAATTCGATTAACGTCATTGCGTCACCACGCTATTCACATTTCGTCTGGAGTTTAATGTAATTTCGGGTGTTTTATTTTTAATGTGTCAACTTTAACTGCAGTTTGGCACTTTCACTTTAATTTAGAAACATTATATGCATGCCCCTATTGACAAACGAGATATTGGATGCCAGGAACTGCTGGAAAAGTGTTGTTTTAATGGAATTTTGCAATGCAGGTGTCTGTGGTCCTTTACTGACTCAGCAGGTGCAGACAATAGTGTCAAACAGCCATGTGTGTATAGACTATCCTGTTGCAAAATGCCTCAAAAGTGCTACACGACTGTAACATTTTGATTGTGGTGTTTACAAATCTGTACTCCACTTCAATAATGTGATTAAAACCTGCATGCTCCACATGTCTTAATCCGATTTCTGTTTAGTTTGATTATGGCTTTAGTCGGATTAAGGTAATCAAAAATTTATGTTTACATGGTAAACTCTTAATCAGAAATATGTCTTAATCGTATTAAAATCGTTTTAAAATCGTCTTTCGGATGAGACGTTAAACCAAGATCCTGACTCTCTGTGGTCGTTATATATTCCAAATCTGCCTAATCTGCCCACTGGCCTCAGTCCATCATGGCTTCCTAACCATCCCCGTATCATAATTGGCTTCATCACTCTGTCTCCTCTCCACCAATCAGCTGGTGTGTTGTGTGCGGTCTGGCTCAATATGGCTGCCGTCACATCATCCAGGTGGATGCTGGTGGTGGATGAGGAGATTTTCCCTAATGTGTAAAGTGCTTTGAGTGTCTAGAAAAGCGTTTTTATAATTGGAAGAAATTATTATTATTATTATTATTATTAAAATTAAATTATTGGTGTCCATGTAAACGTACTCATTGTTTTAAACAAAAACAATGCCTGGTATTTGGAAGTAGAGATTAAGGGTTTTTTAACTGGAGTCTAGAGAAAGAAAAAATTTGAATTATGATCAATAAACAACTTAAAAATGTATAGAAATATAATGCAATTTAATTATGTTAACAAAATATTGAAGAACACAATATTTTTTTATTTAAAGATTAACTATATTTAAAATCCAAAATTTGACTAGTATCAATTAATAAAAATACTGCATACTGTACTGTAATGAGCAGAAACAAAAATCTAATAATTTCCAAAAAATTAAAAATAAAAAATTACTATTAAATAAATGTTAAAAGAACCCAACATTTTATTAAATAAATAAAATTACTTTTAAGCAAATCAGTTCAGTCTAAGTTCAGTTAAATTATGATAATGGATTATCATATTTCTAAGAGATTAAATTCTCCTGAACGAGAATATCAGCCAATATTTTATGTTTTACTCAAATAATGACATACTATACAGTATATACAACAATAAAAACGAGCTGAACAACATTCTTTCTTTTCTTCAAAAAAGTTTAATAGGAGTTTTATGTACAACAAATGATCATACTTAATATTCATTTATTCAAAGAGGCAGATTGATCAGATCTGAAATTAGGCAAAATACTGAAGCAAAACTAAAGCAGAGCAGGACCAAACTTTTTGTAGAATCCTCGTCTGCAAAAAACCCCCAACATTTCATATATAGAGATATGAATATGACTCGATAAATTAGAAATAAAAAAGCAAATGAATTGTACAAATACCAAACTATCTGTAAATGCCAAAACAACCAACAGCAATGAAACATCAAATCATACATTCATTTTTTTACGATCCCGCATGCTGTCATAGCTTTATAAATTAATCTTGACAAAGTTCAAATAAACATGGATTAGAAATTTTTTTTTTAATTAGGCATATATTCATTTATCAATATATGTATTTCTTTTTAAATAAATAACGTATATTTGGCATTAGATTCATCCTCATTATTGATATATTTAATGATTCAAAACAAGTTTGAAGCCAAACTACTGTTATAGCCCATTTATGAGAGGTCTCACTTATTCAAAAAACATACATCAGATGTGCTGGAAAAAAACAAAACTAGTCAAAAAGTCATGAGAAACTAAACCAAAGTATTTTCACACTGGGGTTATAGTAAACCTTTGAGAATAAAAAACTGTGAAAACACAGCAAAACTGCCTGAAATCCCACCTCACGCTCAGGTCAACAGAGCACCACAGGCAGACCTCGACATCCTGCCATTATTCAGAGCAAGAATAATTCTATTCACCAAAGTAAGGATGCCGAATTGTGCCTGCGATCATTTAATGAAACCCTTCAGGTTATTGCTGAACAGGCAGCGAAACATCTGTACTGAATCCACACTGCCTTTCACAGAGAAGCCTTAAATAGAAGAGATGACTGGCAAATGAAAAGGGAAGAAAACAACTGATGTAGGATATGATTTTATTTTTAATTCTCTAGTTATATGCAATTAAATATCTTAAAGGAACACTTCACATGTGAGTTTTAGCATTTCCTAATCCATTCCGCACTTTTAGCTTAGCTTAGCATAAACCATTGAATCATATTAGACCATTAGCAACAAAAATAACCAAGGAGTACACAATGTAACTACAAATAAGTCAGAAGAGGAAAATTATCTAAACTATTTGGTCATTTGTGTGTGAGATGTTAATTGATTAATTTGATTCAATGATCTATGCTAAGCTAAGCTAACAGTTCTCCCACCAAACTCAGCTAAGTGGATTCAAAAATGGTTAAACTCGACTGTTTAACTCTGGGAAAGTTGTAAAATAAACCTATTTTCAAAAAAAAAAAGTGCAGTGCCCCCTTAAGATATTTGGAGGGCAGACAGTGAGGCCTATATACAGTCTGCGTAAAAGCATGTTGATTGTCCTGGTAAACCAATCAGTGTCTATATGAATCCAACACACCTCTATAACAAAAGCACCAGGTTTAGCCTCTTAAATGTCTCAATGTTTTTTAAACAGCTGTTTATAATGTTCACATTTTTTTCAGTAAAATAAATAACAGTATTGTTCATAGAACAAAAGCTGTCTTTGCATTGTGGAGAAACTGACCCTCAAAGAGGAGAATCGGAAACTTACCAAAACTGTTAAAGGGCTTCCCTGCAGTACATCAGTGAACTGAAAGTGGCAGCGCATTTTTTTTAAATAATGTGTCTGCAATGCGACTTCACTGCATATACAGTATCCGTTTACAAATGCTTTTATATGCTATAAATATCCTATATGAAGAAGTAGTGAATAAAACTGCGACCATGTTGAAAAGAGCAGTGCTGCTGGTCACCAGCATGTTGTGTTTTATATGCCTCTTAATTTAATATTTTTATCTCTTTGAATCTGAGTATGGTTGAGCCAAATCAGATAGATCCAAGTCTAAAGTCCATTTTAAGTTGGCTTAAAGTATGCCAATTTCAGACTATGCAGTATTTTTTCTGTTATGATAGCCCCTTTTGTTATGATAGTATCAGATTTTGACTTTGACTTAATTTCTAGAAGAAAGAAGTCAGACTTTACTTTTAGGCCAGTTGTCATTGTTGTAACATTTACATAATTAAATATCGTTAATAGGGCTGTTGCAATATACCAGTATTGGTGATAACATATAGAGCACCTTCAATAAAATAATAGTAATAATAATAATAATAATACAAGACCCTTACGGAGTGCTAAACCCTTACATGTAATTTATTTCAAGTCCATATGACAGAGACATTATATAAACATAGACATCCAGCTCTCTAAAACCAAATGAAATGTGGATAGTAATGACTGATGAAACCTGAAGGGAATCCACTGCATCTGCATGTGGTTCATCTAAATCTGTGCCATCTCAGGAATTTTCATAAGGAAGATATATATTTATAATTAAATGCTAATAGTGTGTGCCTGCCATAATCTTATCATTTACAAAAAAATTCCATTATTCTCTTATAAAGCTGCACATTTCTGTCGGTCACTATGAGCTTTGTTGTGATGACCTATTGGGATTTCACTCAGGAGACCCATCACTATTTTTAAATAGACCAATGCATATGTAGTGAGTGGAATCTATATACAAGACCACTCATATTGGCATTTAAGTGGCACGTTTGCAGTTACGCATTCAGATTTTTTGTATTGGATCAAGCTGCATCTCTCTTTTACCCCTTATCCGCCAAGGCAGTTCCATTGTTAGTTTGGAGCTGGTTTTGACTCTCAAAGCACCAGCTCAGGACCAGAAAAGTGGTTCTGGCACCAAAACATGTCTGGGCTAGAAGTAAGAACTGCTCATGTAAGGGCTAAGACTCTAAATGAGGTGAAGAAACCGTTTTTAGCATCGTATTTGAAATAGTAGCAGAACATAATGCTGAATCAGTCTAATCACTGGCAGTGTCCGAAATCACCTACATTTGCCATTGATCACATGACCTACCCATGTCAGTTGTGTCGCTTCACTCCTATTCATGAATTTTCTTCTGTGGCATCATGGATAGAATCTCACCAGAAGTATTAGGTCATCCGTGAACTTCTTGCCTATTGTTTTTTAAATACTATGAATTCGCATATACTACTTGTTTCATGTACTGTTTTTCACATACTATACAATAGGAAATTATGCAATTTCAGATGCAGCCTCTGTCAATTCAAATTATGGCATGCTGCATGAACATGCTATCGCTCGCGATCTCCATCTATACAAACTACAGCATGTTGTATGAACATGTTGGATTTGCTGTTTGGAGTCCTATATATATTTGCAAAGTTATTAACTTTAAGAGCAAAAGATCATTGATGCCATGTTTGTATTTGGTGCTTTCACAATTTCAGACCTGGCTCAACAGTGGATATCTAGCTGGTGGAAAAGCAAAGCAGTTTTTAGAAGGCTTGCCAGATGAACCAGCTCTCAACTGGCAATAGCTCTGGCTCCTAACTTGCACCTGGTTCATGCTGGTGAAAAATGGGTATCTGAGAAAACAACTATATATGAAAATTCATAGTGAGAGTTACAGTTCGGTTTACTGTCCCTCTGCACTTCACTGAGAGGTTAGTTTCCATCTAAAAGAACAAGACTAGGTATAGATCTTTTTTTAGCATGGCGTTCCATTCGTGCACTTTTGAATGTGGTGGTTTTTTTTTTTACATCCAGAGTATGGTAATAAGCACTGCATTACATGTTTGGACATCCAGCATGTGAGGATGGTTCTTACATTAAGCACATGTTCACACTGCGACGGCATGTCTATGGCCACGCTAAGATCAATGCTTGTACTTCTTCATGTGTGAGCCCTTCTGCTACTACCCAAAAGCCACCTCAGTAAGTACTCCAGATGATCTGGTGATCATAGTTGGAGCTGTTCTGTCGGGTAAACCTCCACAGATCTCTCATTCACCCACAGCATCCCCTAAAAACGGATGCACTCTCATTCGATGACATGAAGGCTAGCTGCCATCTTCTGATGATGCATCCTCCATCTGGGCTGCCTATGAATGCTGATCTTGAGTGGGATTTAATCACCATGATTTCCCAGTCAGCTGTGGTGATTGGGCTGAAGGTGAATACACCTCCTCTCATTGAACCAGGCCAACTGAAATGGTGCAATGTGGGAATTGGATATGGCAAGAAGAAGCATGCAATGAGATTAAGTGTGGGTTTTACAGTCCCTATTTTATTGTACCCAAAAGAGGGGTGGATTATGATCATTACTGTATCTGCACATCCCTTCACAGAATGGCTTTCAAAATGTTCATTCAGAAAAGCATTCATTAATGCATCTATCCTTTGTAATGGTCAACCTATCAACCTAAAGGAGGCATACTTCCATGTCTCAACCTCACCATGACACAGATTGTTTCCTCAGTTTGCTTTCAAGGATTAAGCATACCAGTATAAGGTCCTCCCTTTTGGGTTCTCTGTGTCTCTGTGGGTCTTCAAGAAAGGTTGTGGATGGAGCCCATGCCTCTCTACAGGAGGTGGGCATAACGAATGACCCTTAACCAAGCTTGCCCCTGTGCAGAATATCTCTTTTCTCAGGTTCTACAACAGAGGTGTCAAACTCAGTTCCTGGAGGTCTGCAACACTGCACAGTTTAGGTCCAACCCTGGTCCAACACACTTACTTGTACAGTACGTTGCAAACAAGAATTAAGGGCTCAATTAGTTCTATCAGTGTTGTTAAATTAGTTTTAAAACTAAACAGAGCTGTGCCCCCCCCCCCCCCCCCCCCCAGAAACTGACTTTGACACCTGTTTTTGACAGTCTTTGGAGCCAGTGAAACCAGTTTCTTTCCAACTCCAAAACAACAGCAGAAAATATGACAGAAACAGGATTGGTGTCATGCTTGCTTCACCATTTCTCCCTCTCCCATGCACTTTTATACTGCTCTGCTAGTATGTTCCTCAGATGATGAACCTTAGAAAGTTCCTTCATTGTCCCAACATCATACTCCATGTAGGAATCTGACCTTTGGGCCGGTACTTGTTTGGTGTTCCCAGTCGATCATTGGTGCTTATGTGGTTCCCTTTGAACAAACATGTATACTTTTCTCTTCTTAAAAGTTCCCCTCTCTTTAATCCTGTTTCTTCCTCGACAGAACTTTTGTCTTTTTGGGTCATTATGTAGTGATTTCCCCAATAGGGTCAGCCCATATGTGTGTTGCCACAATTTCCACTATGGGTAGTATGTGGGCTTCACAGCTGTTCAGCAAGATTTGGCATCAAATGCAGACTCCACTCTTCAATTTTCATTGGCCCATTGCTAAATGATAGGTCTTCTAAGCAGAATCCCAATATGTCATCATAACATAATCTATCTGTTCCTTCTTTCAGGGAAAATGGGTTACATCCATAACGGCATCCAGAAAAGAAATTAAATGAAAATATATTGTTATTCTCATATATTTCTGTACTTTGATGGAGTTGTAGTCTCCCCTAGTTATCTGTAGTTTTTCATTCAAGTGAAAAGAATCTGACTTTTTACTTTGTTTTACTACTCTTTACTTAGTTTAAAAAATAAAAAGATATTACTATATGGTGTAGTGTATAGGTATATGACATGACAATTTAGATTATGTTTAGATAACTTAGATACAATGTAGATATGGATGCTGCATACAAACTGTATATACTATTTAAATCATTTTATTCTCGTTACTCAGCAGTATTGCCTGTGAATAGACTCCAATCTCATTCTGTTCCTGCTTTAATCTGCAGAGATATGCTAAAAAAACAAAAAGGATATTCATTGTTTCTTAGTGTGGAGGACTCTAACTTTCATCAAAGCAAACCTGAAAAAGAGGATTTTTCTACATTAGGTAAGATATATTTTTATTCCACTCTTTGTATAGCCCACCAGTCACTAGTAATTATAAATGTGTAAATGATATGGCATACACTAAATGTAAAAAAAAAACCTTGTGGTCTGTCAGTAGGTGCCTTCCCCAGACAAAAATGTGAAACTCCATTTGCTTTGTCATGACTAGGGCCAGACGGAATCTGCGGACGTTTTTTGCTATTTCTGCTGAGAATTTTGGTAAAAAACGGTGGATTTCTGCGGAATTATTTTAGGAGTATCATAACTCAAACCTTAAAATGTGAAATAAAAAATAATATATTTTAAACTTTTTATTTAATGTTTAAAATGCAAATCCAATTAGATTAACAGTAAATAGTTAACTGTAAGTAAATAAACAGAATTAATGATGGGCTAAAAATCTGCGGAAAATCTGCAAAAAATCTGCGGAATTCTGCGTGCAGATTCCGTGTGGGCCTAGTCATGACCTATATCCCTATTGGTCAGTTTCAATAATTTGACATGCTAGCCTTTCTTGCTGGACATTTTTCAATGTCCCAGATGTAGCTTTGGATGTCATTCACTATGATGCACAATACAGACTAAAACTGGATTCTTGCATCCAGATGTGTAGAAGTTGTTTTCAAAACACCACAACATGTTATGTCAAATTGGGCTAAAAAATTAACTCATATTAAGTAGTCTGAATTGGGCTTAAGTCAGCCAGCTTCATTAGACAGATTCAAATTGTTGACTAGTTTTTGTTTTGCTGGTGAACAGCAAAGCTTTGCTAGTCCACCAGCTAGACCAGCATCATACCAGCCCTAACCTGTCTTTTCAACAGGGTTGTAGTGCCTAATTTCTTATTCCTCAATAAAATATATTTACAGAAACGGGTAAAACATAGTATCAGTGAATAAGCATCTCTGCATTCTGAAATTCAGAAAGTTAGACCACAGCTGCTGCATAGTAGAAAGGCATGACAAATAACTCTGTTTGCCTTGAACTGATCGCAGAGAGACAAAGTACTAGTAAAGAGAAGTTACTAGCACTAGGGTAATGTCCTGTCATTAATACCAGACACTAAGAGGTAATGTCACCATGTGCCTGCCAAGTATTTATACACTATTGCACATTCTGGCAAGTCTGGTAAAGTGTGTAAGCATGCGAGAGGTGGACACTGGCATTTAGTCTAATACTGTGTATTGTTTTGCAGAGATGAAAGATGTGAAGCCCTCGTGTGTCCGTCATAACAGAGGACATGTTTAGATCAAAACATATGTTACTTGCATTTAACTCTTTCCTCAGTCCTTAAGGTGCAGTCACACTAAATGCACTTCAGTTGCTGCAATGAATATGGGCAACAGGATGTGGTGTATAATAAATTACAAATGATGCAAATTGTTACATGTAAATTAGCCCAGGCCCATTAGAAAAGCATGCCTGTGGTGATATTTATGTGAAAAGTTGTTGATTCTTACACGTTTTTGAACCACTTTCAAAGTGAAATGTCTAGTGCATAATGCTAACAGTACAATTAGTTTAACCTAATATTGCAGCAGTTTACAAATATATATTTTCGATTGGTGCTGAACGGGTGATGCTATATTGTTTAAACTAATGCACAAAAAATCCTTTTAAGGAACACTCCACTTTTTTTCTAAAGAGGCTCATTTTACAACTCCTCTATTTTTAGTTAAGCTTAGCATAAATCATTTAATTAGATTTTTTAAAAATGACAGCAGTAAAAGCAAATTTTCCCTACTTGAGCATGCAGGTGCCCAAGCCTAATATTATTCCTGTGGCAGCAAAGCCCCTTGATTATTAAAATTAATAATAATAATATATTATTATTACGCTGGAATGAGAGCATAGTTCATAGCCATATCAGGTTAGAAGATAGCAGCTTTTTATTAGTACACAATGTAACTACAGAATAATCAAGCTTTAAATAGGGAAATTATATAAATTAATGTCATTTTTTTAAAGTGAGATGCTAATGGTCTAATCTAATTCAGTGACCTATGCTAAGCTAAGCTAAAATTGCTCCTGTTAGACCGGAGGTTGGCTGAATGGATTAAAATAATGGTAAAACTCATTGTTTACAATTTACAACTCCGGGAGACTTGGAAAAAAAACACTATTAAGATTTGTGTTAAGGGGATAGTTCACCCAAATTTTTTTATTTAATGTCAGTTTATTCTACCATTCAAGTTGCAGCCATTTTTTTAGCAGAACATTAAAGCAGATTTTTAACAGAAATCATGGTTACTGGTGATTTTTAAACTATGAAAATCAAACTATGGTGGCTGAGAGATTCATCACAATGCGATTCATCACAATTTGTGTGCGGATGTCATGTTAAATTGATGAATTTTTTTCTCTGTTTGTTAGTCTTTATATTTGCATGTGTTTTTTTTATATACACTACCTGACAAAAGTCTTGTCGTCAATCCCAGTTGTAAGATCAACAAATAATAACTTGACTTCTAGTTGATCATTTGGAAAAGTGGCAGAAGGTAGATTTTTCACATGAATCATCTGTTGAACTGCATCCCAGTCATCACAAATACTGCAGAAGACCTATTGGAACCTGCATAGACCCAAGATTCTCACAGAAATTACTCAAGTTTGGTGAAGGAAATATACGCATTTTGAGGCGTCTTCTCCTGATAACGCAGAAAAGAACTTAAATTACACTTTCAGTTACATGTGCAGATAGAGCAACACATCAATCAAGTCTGTAGGTGTCTACTTTTTTTGTGTACACTCCCAATAGCAACAAAAGTGTGTGCTTTTGCAAAATAAGGAAAACAAACAGTGTAGGCATTCTTTCTTTTCTCTCTCCGCGAACTGTTTTAGAAATGCCTCAGTAAAATGCATTGAAACTCCACGAAAACAAAACACAGACATGAGACATATATCTATAGAAAGCTTGAAAAGTTTAAATGCAGTGAGTGCATGTTGAAAAGAATCATTGCTTGATAAAATAATCAGAGTTCATTAATTTTAATGCAACCACGCCCACGAGTCTACGCGCTCATTGAATACATTAATACATGAGAGAGATACCTGCATAAAGCTTGGAAGGTGAACTTTCCAAATCATTTTGAAAACAAATGTTGTCTCGCTAGGTAATCCACAGAATTCTCCCGAGAATCACGCCGGCTCTTCCCTTCCGCCATTATTACAAACAATGACAAAAGCTGCCCCCACACCCAAAAACAAAGACAGTGTGCTAGCTAGAAAATAGACGCCCCCACAAACAAACACAGCTCACTAGAAAGGTTTTTTTTTATTCCCAGGAATAAATTGAAATTATG
>CAIGQZ010027068.1:11041092-11052520 GCA_903798205.1 Danio tinwini | reverse complement strand
CGGTTTAGGGTTGGGGTAGGTATAGATGTTAATAACTGATGATTGGGTTAAGGGTTGTGGTAGGTGTAGACGTTAATAACTATGAAGGTTAGGTTAAGGGTTGGGGTAGGTGTAGATGTTTAAACCGATGGTTGGGTTAAGGGTTGAGGTAGGTATAGAGGTTAATAACTGATTATTGGGTTAAGGGTTGGGGTAGGTATAGATATGAATAACTGATGGTTGGATTAAGGGTTGGGGTAGATGTAGATGTTAATAACTGATGGTTCGTTTTAGGGTTGGGGTAGGTATAGACGTTAATAACTGATGATTGGGTTAAGGGTTGTGGTAGGTGTAGACGTTAATAACTATAAAGGTTCGGTTAAGGGTTGGGGTAGGTGTAGACGTTTATAACTAATGGTTGGGTTAGGGGTTGGGATAGTTATAGATGTTAATAACTGATTATTGGGTTAAGGGTTAGGGTAGGTATAGACATGAATAACTGATGGTTGGATTAAGGGTTGGGGTAGGTGTAGTCATTAATAGCTGTGATGGTTGAGTTTAGAGTTGAGGTAGGTGTAGACGTTAATAACTGATGGTTGGGTTAAAAGTTGGGGTAGGTGTAGATGTTAATAACTATGATGGATGGGTTTAGGGTTGTGGTAGGTGTAAAGTTTAATAATTGTGATGGTTGGGTTTAGGGTTGGGATAGCTGTATACTTTAATAACTATGATGGATAAGGTTTAGGGTTAGGGTAGGTATAGCCATTAATAATTTGATTGTTGGGTTTGAGCGTGGAGTAGGTGTAGATGTTAATAAATGATGGGTACAGCGCCATCTTGCCGACAACATAGTTTTGACATGTGGGTCTCTATAACTTCAAGTTACACCTCTACTATCACACCCCTGTATTGCAGTCCACAGACACTACTCGTAAGAGTCAGCAGCACAACAAGTAAGCACTGCAATGCCCATAATACAAGTGCACCCTATCCTAAAGCAGAAAACATTAGCAAACAAAGTCATTTTTACAGTTTTTTGGAGCACAAAATTGTTCTTGGAGGATGAGAGAGCTCTCGGATTTTATCTAAAATATCATAATTAGCGTTTAGAAGGTGAACGAAGGACTCAGGAGATTGAAACGACATGAGAGTGAGTACTTAATAACAGAATTGGCATTTTTGGTTGAACTGACCATTTAAGTACACATTTCTTGTGACCATTTCTTCTACCTTTTCCTGAATTTCATACACCTGAAAACATTATGTAATTTAATCGATTGTCAAAATCTAATTGGATTTGTGTGCAGTGTGAACAAAGCCTTAGTTTTGTCCTCTGAATGAACTGAAACTAAAATGCAAACCGGGTCGCAATAGCTGCATGTGTCAGAGCTGCACTTCTTCGTGTTGAGCTCTGTTTGAGAGATATATAAACTCACCACTCTTCTCAGCTCAGAGTAGATGATGAGCAGGAGGAAATCGCGTAACAGACGTGAGGATGGAGCAGAATGGATGTACCCTGTTGGTGAAGCATTGCATGTGTATGTGTTTCATAAGCGTGTTTGGGCTTCAGGGATGTAGATCTCTATGCTGT
The DNA here is from genome assembly GCA_903798205.1 of Danio tinwini. Lineage (NCBI taxonomy): Eukaryota > Metazoa > Chordata > Actinopteri > Cypriniformes > Danionidae > Danio > Danio tinwini. The sequence goes on along the minus strand of CAIGQZ010027068.1, from coordinate 11,050,950 downwards.
CGGCTCGCTCTGTAACAGAGCTCTGACGGAAAGACGCAGCCCGTTTAGCAGCCAAGAGCCTGCGGCGAGCCTCCTGCCTCTGACGGTCCTGCAGATCCAGCGAACGCTCACGCATGATGGCTCCACGACCTTTAGGAGGTCTCTTTGTAACAGGAGGTGGCCATTTTCTTTCCTGAGGAGGAAAATAAAGTTTAGCATTGTTTTTTGTTTCTTTGTTTATCTGAATTAAAGAGGTAATGAACTGAGAAATTAAACTTTTCTCGATCTTTTGGCATATAAGAGGTTGTACTAAAAACCTCCTTATTGTTCAGAACTCAAAACTTAGTCTCAATCCCGGTCCTCATGACCCACAAAGCTGGACAATTTGTATGTGTCTTTTTTCATGTCTGTCATTTGATTTAATTAAACAAGTATCCTGCAAAATGGACTTCAATGGATATTTTCTCATGGTTTCAGCTTGAAGGGAGCTTATACAGTGGGTATGGAAATTATGCAGGCCCCGTTGAGTTTTTCACTCTTTGTTGTATTGCAACCATTTGCTAAAATCATTTTAGTTCATTTTTCTCATTAATATACACACAGCACCCAATATTGACAGAAAAATACAGAATTGTTGACATTTTCAGATTTATTAAAAAAGAAAAACTGAAATATTACATGATCCTAAGAATTCAGGTCCAGCTGTGTTTGATTATACTGATTGGACTTGATTAGGAAAGCCACACACCTGTCTATACAAGACCTTACAGCTCACAATGCATGTAGGAGCAAATGAGAATCATGAGGTCAAAGGAACTGACTGAAGAGCTCACAGACATAACTGTGGCAAGGCATAGATTTGCCAAAATTATAAAAAAAAAATTGTGCTGCATTTAAGGTTCCTTATGCACAGTGGCTTTCATAATCCTTAAATGGAAGACGTTTGGGATGACCAGAATCCTTCCTAGAGCTGGCAGTCCAGCTGTACTGAACTATCGGGGGAGAAGAGCCTTGGTGATAGAGGTAAAGAAGAACCCAAAGATCACTGTGGCTGAGCTCTAGAGATGCAGTCAAGAGATGGGAGAAAGTTGTAGAAAGTCAACTATAACTGCTCCACCAGTTTGGGCTTTATGGCATAATAGCCCGACACATGAAAGCCTGCATGGAGTTTGCTAAAAAAAAAAAAAACACCTGAAAGACACTAAGATGTTGAGAAATAAGATTCTCTGGTCTGATGAGACAATATAAAACTTTTTTGGCCTTAATTCTAAGCGCAATGTGTGGAGAAAACGAGACACTCCTCATCACCTGTCCAATACAGTCCCAACAGTATCAAATCAAATCACTTTTATTGTCACATCATCAGCAGCACGTGTGCTATGATGAGTGAAAAGCTTAGGTGCTGGCTCCAGACAGTGGAAAATACAGGTAGTGCAAATACAACAACAGTGCAAAAAAAACAGACAGTGCAAATACAACGACAGTGCAAAATACAGACAGTGCAAAATACAGACAGTGCAAATACAGCGACAGTGTAAAATACAGACATTGCAAAATACAACAACATACTCACAAAAAAAAAAAAAACAGTGTAAATTTGGCAATGTTGACAGTGATGCGTACGATGGATAGGTGTACATATAGTTGTAGGCAGTATTGTTTAAGTATGGATTGGTTAAAGTGCAGTGCATGCTACATCTTTATGGTGTGCAGTGTGGGGTATGGGAGAGTCTGTGTGGGGTGTGTTAAGTGTTCATCAGCCTGATGGTCTGAGGGAAGAAACTTTCCTTCAGTCGGCTGGTGCGTGACCGAATGCTGCGGAACCGTCTGCCTGAGTGTAGCAGAGAGAAAAGTCTATGGCTTGGGTGGCTGGAGTCGCTGATGATTCTCTTGGCTTTCCTCATGCACCTCCTGGTTTAGATGTCCTGGAGGGAGGGAAGCTCACCTCCTACTACACGTCCAGCAGTTCGCACAATCCTATGTAGACCTTTGCGATTGCTGCTAGTGCTGTTCCCGTACCAGGTGGTGATGCAGCCAGTAAGGATGCTCTCCATGGTGCAGGTGTAGAACGAGCGGAGGATGTGGGGGCTCATTCCAAACCTCCTGAGACGCCTGAGGAAGAAGAGGCGTTGTTGTGCCTTCCTTAACACTGCGTCTGTGTGAGCAGTCCATGTCAGATCCTCAGCGATGTGTACTCCAAGAAACTTGAAAGTGCTGACTCTCTCCACTGGTGTCCCGTTGATGGTTATGGGAGTGTGTTCATTCTTCTCTCTCCTGAAATCCATCACCAGCTCCTTGATTTTGCTGATGTTGAGTGAGAGGTGGTTTTCCTGACACCACTGCGTCAGAGTGTGCACCTCCTCTCTGTAGGCCGTCTCATCATTATCTGTGATTAGGCCCACCACCGTTGTGTCATCAGCAAATTTAACGATGACGTTGGAGCTGTGTTTGGATGTACAGTCATGTGTGTACAGGGAGTACAGGAGTGGGCTGAGAACACAGCCCTGTGGAGCACCAGTGTTGAGGATCAGTGTGGATGAGGTGATGTTGTTCATTCTGACCACCTGGCATCTGCTTGACAGGAAGTTCTGGATCCAGTTGCACAGAGAGCTGTGTAGGCCCAGAGCCTGGAGCTTCACCACCAGCTTGGCAGGCACTATGGTGTTGAATGCTGAGCTGTAGTCCACAAACAGCATTCTCACATATGTGTTTTTGTTTTCCAGGTGAGACAGAGCAGTGTGCAGGGTGAAAGCAATTGCATCATCAGTGGAGCGGTTGTTTCTGTATGCAAATTGCAGAGGGTCAGTGTTAGCGGGCAGTACAGAGCAGATGTGATTTTTAATCAGCTTCTCAAAGCACTTGCTGAAGATGGGTGTCAGTGCAACCGGACGCCAGTCATTCAAGCATGTGGTTTTAGCTGATTTCGGTATTGGCACAATAGTAGCAGTCTTAAAGCATGTGGGAACCACAGACCGAGAGAGCGAGAGGTTAAAGATGTCCGTGAAAACCCCCGCTAGCTGGTGTGCGCATACTTTAAGTACACGTCCAGGGATGCCATCTGGGCCCGTAGCTTTTCGGAAGTTCACGCGACGGAAAGATCTCGTTACATCCGCTACAGAAACAGTGAGTGTGCTGGCGGTTTCTGTATCGGCCGCGGGAGCGCGCTGTGTGTCCTGGGCTTCAAAGCGGGCATAGAACGAGTTGAGCTCATCCGGGAGAGACGCAGCAATGTTCACAGTGGTGGATTTGTTGCTTTTAAAGTCCGTGATGTAATTAAGTCCCTGCCACATGCTCCTTGCGTTATTGGTGTTAAATTGACCCTCTATCTTGTCTTTGTATTGACGTTTTGCTGCTTTGATCGTTTTTCTGAGGTTGTAGTTTGCTTGTTTTTGTTCCTCAGCATTTCTGGATTTATAGGCGGAAGTTCGCACTGATAGGGCTGTTCGAACTTCGCCGTTGATCCATGGTTTTTGGTTGGGGTAGATACTGACAGTTTTTGTTGGGACCAAGTCTTCTATGCACTTTCTGATGAAGCACGTAACTGTGTCTGAGTACACTTCAATGTCATCATCAGAAGCTGCCCGGAACATCTCCCAGGCAATGTCATCAAAACAGTCTTGAAGTATGGAATCCGATTGGTCTGACCAGCTCTGAAACGTCCTGAGGGTGGGTGGTTCCCGTTTCAGTTTCTGCCTGTAAGCAGGCAAGAGCAGAACAGAAGAGTGATCTGATTTGCCAAATGGTGGGCGGGGGAGGGATTTGTAAGCATCCCGGAACGGAGAGTAGCAATGGTCCAAAATACGATCGCCACGCGTGTTTGTGGTGATATGTTGAAAGTATTTTGGAGCGATTTTCCTGAGATTGGCGTTGTTAAAGTCCCCTGTAACAATAAACGCTGCCTCCGGGTGTGCGGTTTCCTGCTCGTTTATGCTCCCATACAGTTCTCTGAGCGCCTGCTCTGTGTTGGCTTGAGGGTGGATGTAAACAGCCGTAATAATGACCGATGTGAATTCCCTTGGTAGCCAGTATGGTCGACACCGAAGCATAAGGTATTCCAGATCAGGAGAACAAAATGATCTAACTGGGTGTATGTTTCTCTCATCACACCATAAGTTGTTAATAAAGAAACAAACACCTCCTCCTTTGCTTTTCCCTGTGAGTTCTTTCGTTCTATCCGCGCAGTGCAAGGAGAACCCCGAAAGTTCAGCAGCTGTGTCTGGTACCTCCGCAGATAGCCAGGTTTCTGTAAGACAGATAATGCAGCAGTTTCTTGTTTCCCGTTTGAAGGAAATGCGCACCCGTAGCTCGCAAAGTTTGTTGTCCAGTGACTGAACGTTAGCCAGCAGAATGGTGGGGAGCGGAGGTCGAAATCCACGGCGTCTTAGTCTGACCAGGACGCCGACTCTCTTTCCTCTTTTCCGGCTGCGTTTGCGTCGTCGCCTCGGTTGTGCGGCCCAGACAAAGGGCTCTGTTGTTGTGTTTGTAAACAGAGCGTCGTTGAAGAACTCAAAGTCCGGTTTTCGGTGTGCGACGAGGGAGCCAATTTCTCGAAGTGTGTGTCTGTCGTAGGCAATAAGAGTGTGTACATCCAGCACGAAAAACAACAAAAATACAAGTAAAACATACAAAACACAACGAAGTTCGCTGGGAGCTCGCAACACGGCGGCCATGCTCGGCGCCATCTTGGATATATCTATGGATAAAGCATGGTAAAGCATGGTAAAGCATGGTGGTGGCAGCATCATGCTCTGGGACTGTTTTTCAACTGCAGGGACAGGACGACTGGTTGCTATCGATGGAAGGATGAATAGTACAGGGATATCCTGGATGAAAACCTTCTCCAGAGTGCTCAGAACCTCAGACTGGGCCGAAGGTTTACCATCTAACAAGACAATGACCCTAAGAACACAGCTAAAATAACAACGGAGTGGCTTCACAACAACTCAGTGACTGTTCTTGAATAGCCCAGCCAGAGCCCTGATTAAAACCCAATTGAGCATCTCTGGAGAGACCTAAACATGGCTGTCCTTCAACGTTTACCATCCAACCTGACAGAACTGGAGAGCATCTGCAAGGAGGAATGGCAGATGATCCACAAAACCAGGTGTGGAAAAACTTGTTGCATCTTTCCCAAAAATACTTTGTATTAGAAGCTGTATTAATCAAAAGGGTGCTTTCTAAATACTGAACAAAGGGTCTGAATACTTAGGACCATGTAATATTTAAGTTTTTAATTTTTTATAAAATTGCAAATGTCAATTCTGTGTTTTTTTCTGTCAATATTGGGTGTTGGGTGTACATTAATGAAGAAAAAATACTTAAATTATTTTAGCAAATGGCTGCAATATAACAGTGAAAAGGTGGTTTGAATACTTTCTGTACCTACTTTCATTCAAATGGCATTTTAGGGTGTGATTATGTAAATTTATATTATGTTTATTTATGAAGGTTTTTTGTGTCACACTTCACACTTTTGTAGTAATAGTGAATGTGTTATGGATGGGTGATGTCAAACTCCAGGTGAGTTTTCTTCTGTGTTTGTCACAACTTCATTGTCATTCACTCTGACATTATGACAGCTGAGATCTTACAGTGTGACATGAGAGTCCTGTTCATGCAGTCTGACATACTACAATCATTTAGGATTATTAAAAATCGCAGTGTAAGCTGAGCTTAAAATATGCTTTTGTGGTTAAAGTATTTATTTTGCAAAGTTATAATTAGGTTTTTATTTTTAGGAAAATTATAGATTTTTTTTATTTATTAAAGCAACAAATATTTGCTTCCTAAGCTGGATATTTTCAGGGCAATCATTCCTGTCTTCGATATAACATGATCCCCATAACACTCTTACCTTCTTCTCTGGGCTGTCCATTAACCTCCAATCGTTGCTCTTGATTTGCTGTAGCTCATCAAACTTGGCAGTGACATCATCAATGGAGAGCTGCAGGAGGTCCCAGAACCCAGCCAGATCCTGAGCTGTGGGCCGGGGCATCGCACTGGGGTCCTGCGCAAAACCACAAACATACACATTATATCTCACACAAACAACAGTAAGTTACATTGCTGCTCAGTATTTTACACACCCTTGATCTTGCACAGTAAAAAAAATCTGTTAATTAACAGGTTCAGAATTTCATGATTTACTGTTTTATTTACGATTATGAATTGTATTATTTTGGGTTCTTCATAAACCTATGTGTGACGTCACGGATACTACATCCATATGTTTTACAATCTATGGCAAAAACAGCTGCTCAAGTTAATGATTAAGTTTACATTTAAAGTATTTTAATATTAAAGTATAATAGAAAAAACAATGTTTGACATTTATTAAATTTTTACTTGGAAAAAGTGGGAAATTGACTGTAATTTTGAAGTAATTTCAGATGAAATTGCATTAAATTACATAAAATAGGCTACTGCATAGTTCCACAACAAATTAAGCTAATTAATTATTTAAAAAGGACAAGCCATTCTCGTACGTGACTTTGCTCTTTGTGTCACTAAAATGTAGGTAATAGCTGGAATGTTTCCATCCAAAAATTTGAATATTTATGTGCAAAACTAGAGTACCGCATAAAAGATAGGCCTATGCAAATAAAGTAGTGTTTCTATACAATGAATCAAAGAGAACAAAATCGTCACTTCCTGAGTAACTGGCACTAAATATCAACAGTAAAAACAGAATTTACTGCGGTAGAAGAAGCTGCGTGAATCTTATCTTTATTTAATAAATGACTTTTACCTCAGAGGACAATGGTCGGCACAATAAATGTGTGGTGGCGTTTGAAGCCATGAGACACGGAGAACAGATGTTCTTGACACACTTCAGACGCTCTGGAGGTAATTAATAATATAATAACATTAATACTAAAATGGTAAAGCATTTTAGAATGACCAAAACAACATTTCAGATGTTTTACAGTGTGCTCAGCCTGCTGGTTTGTCCATTCACACACATTTTCATCATCACATGATCTCTTATAACAAATCTTTTTTAATGCACATACTGGAATTTGTTTGGTAAAAGTGCTTCCATCGTAGTTTATGCGTATCTTTTTACTAATCTAATAAAACTTTATCCTACTCAGTTATGCACATATGTTTTTTATGCATGTTTTTAAAAGTTCTGTACATCTTGGCGTTTCCATCAACCGATTTTTTTTTTTTTTTATGCACATAACCAAAATGCGCATAAAAGTGGGTGGGTGGAAACGTAAGGCTAAGGGGAGAAATACTTCATCTTTAAAAAAGGGAAGGAAACCAACAAAAACTCAGAGTTTACAGAATAAAACCTGCTCCCAACCAGGTTAGGTTCACAGAGTAAGTTACCACAGTAACTGACTCTGAGTAAAAGTTACCTCTCTTTCAGAAACAGACTTGATTTACTCTGCTTTCTTGAGTTTGACAAACCTGCCATTTTGAAACGAAAAACCTCTCATTTCAGGGTTAACATACTATGAGTTTTCACTTAACCTCCTTTCTAAAGTGGGGCCCTGGTGAACTGTCTTTCCATTACAAAATTGCCATGTTTAATCTCTGTTTTCTTTAAAAATAAGTGATCTTCACTGCCTAATAAATATTTGTTATAAAGTGGGTCTCAGACTGGACAAGAAGCACTGCGTTGCATTTTCCCTGGCACCTCTTTAAAATATGAAAATGGATTTTACCTCAGTATTTTAAGTGGAGTTTCGGTGTTAGCGGTTACACGGTCTATCATCTCATTTTATTCATTTTCTTGTCGGCTTAGTTAGTCCCTTTATTAATCTGGGGTCGCCACAGCAGAATGAACCGCCAACTTATCCAGCACGATTTTATGCAGCAGATGCCCTTCCAGCCGCAACCCATCTCTGGGAAACATCCACACACCCATTCACACTCATACAATACAGACAATTTAGCCTACCCAATTTACCTGTATCGCATGTCTTTGGACTGTGGGGGAAACCGGAGCACCCCTACGCAAACGCAGGGAGAACATGCAAACTCCACACAGAAAAGCCAACTGACCCAGCCGAGTTTCGAACCTACGACCCAGCGACATTCTTGCTGTGAGGTGACAGCACTACCTACTGTGCCACTGCGTCGCCATCTAAATTGGCGCCATCTAACTGTTTTTTCTTATTACATTATGATGTCGATGCTGTAAAAGGAATCTTATAAACTGTAAATCAGTCGCATTAACCTTTCACCGGAAGTTTACAGTTGGCTGAAAAGCATTAGCTGTGCATACATGTATAGCTTATTAATAAGTAATCACTAGAGGTCACTATAATACAACTTCACTTTCAACATTTCCCATCCAAGCAATGGATATTACATTGTGACAGGCAGAACGTTGTCATTAGCAGAATATAGCACAGTAAAAAAGCAGTTCTTGTTATAAATAATGAGTAAAATATGTAGAGTCATCATGACAAATTTCAAAATTAATTGGGAATAAGAAATTATTAAAACTATTTATGTAACTATGTTTTCTAATTATTAAAACTAAGAAGTTATTAAAAGTAGCACTTTATCACTTGTTGACAAAAAAATCATCTCTGTCAAACAGCACTTGGGAAATATTTGAAAAATTACATTTTCACTGGATAAAATTGTATTATGGTCTTCAAAATTATTTATTAATTTATTTATTTAATTGGCTCTTTCTTTCATTAAGTTTAGCTATAATTGCATTTTTCTTAAGGATAAAAAAACATCCATCCAGATATTTATATATGAACAGATAGATAATGTCTACATGTCTGAGTTTTTTCCTCGCCTCTGTCGCCACTGGCTTGCATGGTTCGGGATCTGTAGAGCTGCGCATCGATGGAATTGCTCCTCAGTGTTTGGACTCTCAGTAGTGATTATTAAACCACACTGAACTGAACTGAGCTAAACTGAACTTAAACACTGAAAACTGAACTGACACTGTTTTAATTCACTATAAACTTCCATGTGAAGCTGCTTTGACACAATCTACATTGTATAAGCGCTATACAAATAAAGATGAATTGAATTGAGATGTGATTCACACATCAACTGAAAGGGCACACAAAAAGATTGATCTTTGTATTATATTTTAATACAGAAATTATATATATATTGTAAACAAAGAGAAGAGGATGTAGCTGGAATAACTAAAGCAACTGTTTTCTTTATAACTAAGAAATGGTTCAGTTTATCGTTAAAGGGTTTGTGAACTACTGTACAGTTTTTTGTTTTTTTTTTGTTTTTTTTTTTGGTTCTCTGAAGTGCACTTATAATGTTATCAAGACTTTTATATCCGAAAATATCATAAGTAAAGCAACAGTATACTTTTTTATATATAACATAGTTAAGTTTTATCATTTTTAAATGTATTTAGCCGATCGGTTCTGGCGGGAGTACATAATTCAAATGGGATTAGTTCCAAAGAAATTGTTTGCTTTAGTTATTCTGGCTACATCCTCCCCTCTTTGTTTACAATGTTAAGCTGAACTGTTCAGTCTGTTGAAAAGCTCATAGAGATGACAAGCTGGTCTCTGCCTGTCCCTGCGAATGTATTACAACATCCATCATTTCACAGTCTCGAGAGAGAGAGAGAGAGAGAGAGAGAGAGAGAGAGAGAGAGAGAGAGAGAGAGAGTGAGAGAGAGAGAGAGAGGTTTGCCTCCTTTTGTCAGAGAACACTGGGCAGCTTGTTTGCAGAAGTGTGCGACTTGCGTGTGTTGAGTACGTAATGCCGTGTTCAGACTGCATGATTTTCAAAAAAGTCATGTCACGGATGTTTTCACACTGCATGACTATCTGGGCTAGTGTTCTGTCGGCGCTGTTTTTACACTGTAGGATGGATCGGCGACAGGAGAGTTCATACTGCATGACTTAATCACAGACAACTTTGTCCAAACTA
>CAIGQZ010027068.1:11001451-11028866 GCA_903798205.1 Danio tinwini | reverse complement strand
TATATATATATATATATATATATATAGGTTTGCCTCCTTTAAAACTCCTATAATATCTTTTGTCGGACAGAGGGAAACTCAGCAGAGCTTGTTTTTGTTCCGCTTCTTTATAAGTTTCAGGGCATGTTGTCTGTACGTGTTTATAAAGGCTGCTTGTATTGTTGCTGTGTACGACTTGCTTATCACAAACATTGCTTGTGCAACACTTTTTCAGCTGATGAGCACCACAACACGCTGCATTCCGTCTCTGCCATCGTATCATTCCGTAATGCAGAAGTGAGCGAATTGCGTGTGTTGAGTACGTAAGTTCTCTGAAAGGCACATGATCGCTCACGTCATGTTCCGCCGCAGATTGATTGGTGTAACATCTTGTATACAAAGCGTCACTGACAGTCCTGTACACAGCGCTAAAACATTTAGTTATGCAGAAATAATTAAAAGATAGTTAAAATTTCGATACTTAAAAAAAAAATTGATTCTAAATCAAAAGTTTCTGAGTGTCGATATATCGATACTCGAGCATCGATGTGCACATCCCTATTTGCTATTTAAACAACGTGGTGCAAAATGGGAAAATTAGAGTTGCATTGGTCTGAAAATAGCAACAAATCTCGCCAAACACATCTTGACCCTTATTGCACTGGGCCCTTAGACTTTCAATCTGCTCTAATAGCAGAATTATATATATGGTCTCCCAGTCAAAGTTAATCTCAGATAGTTAAGCTTGTTTAGCAAGTGTTTTAACTGACCAGCTAAAAATGGCCTTAACCCATCCATCTATAGAGATGCTCACAAAATGTTAAAACATAGCAGCACATGAAAAAGCATGGAAAGAACACTACAGGAACTCTAAAAATTACGCTAACCACATGTTAAAACATGCTAGCAGCATGCTAAACTGTTAGCATTTTTAAAAAACATTTTAGCATGTGAACATCTTGAAGAGCTACTGATTTTAAAAGGGATTATTAACTTGTTTAGTTCGGTAAATGAAATGTCCTGTATATAACTGATCATCAAACTTACCTCTTCTCGTCCTCTACCTGGATACCCACGGACTGATACTGCGGGAGACCTTTACTGTCTGTCTCAGAATCTGTGGCAGCTTCCACCTAAAGGAAGAATAATCAAAAGAAGAGATTAAGTGGTGAATAGTCTGAAGGAGAATGTATAAATCTACAATACTACTGAGCATCTGAGGTTAACCGAAGAGAAGAGAATATAGCTGCAAGCTGCAATTATGTGGCCAAGAACATCGCTGAGATCATGTACACCGCATTAAGCCTGACGCGGTTAAATAAATCACTATGATTTTCAGCCCAATTACTGCAAAAATCACAATTTAACCATCACATTTTTCCAAGACATTCTCCTGCAAACTCTGTTACTGTGTTGAGTTTAAATTTGATTAAAAAAAAAAAACAACTGCTTCATTTTGAAACCACTAGCTGAAGAGTTCTCATGTAACATCACAGCATGGCAAACGACAAATGAAGAGTTTCTTACTCTTTTTCAGCACAGAAAATAGAATTATTGGTTTCAACGACATAAAAGTGCACAGAATTTTTTTCATGTAGATTTACTTACTACTTTATAAGATTATTTATAAGATATTATGGTATTTTTATGCTTTAGAATAGTCAAAAACTTATATACAGCACCTTTAAATACCAACTGATCAAGGTTGGTGTTATTTAAAAACTAATGTAACATACAATATACACAAATAACACAAATTAATGGCTGTGAAAAAAACATAGTTCCTGTCTCAAAATGTTAACATAATATTTTGTAAAATATATGGTATATTTAGCTTTTCTTGTTTCACATTTAAATTACAATTTGTTAAGTAATACAGAGTTTATAATTAGTATCACATGTATAAATATGTTTTCTTGCAAAATAATCACCCAAACATAAGTTATTTTAACTTTAAATTCTTTTAATACTTTACAAGTTAAAAGTGATCAAACTGAAAAGAAATACATAATACCTTTACTGGGGTCATTTTTTGTAAGGCAATATATTTGTTCACTCGACTACTTAATGTAATTTGTGTACTTTATCCAGCAATGAATATAAGTGCCAGAGTATACTAACACCATAATGTAATATTGCTACAGTAATACAATGTCCTGTGGGTAGTGTGGACACATTAGGACAGACGCAGATGAGAAAACAACAGCTCAGGGGCACATATGAGCCTTTCATTAAAGAGCTGTCATTTCCCAGACACTTTGTTATCTGAATTTACTGTAACACTTACTGTAAGGAAAACCCCTAAAGCTGTTCACTCAAGAGCTTAATGAATGGAGGCAGAGATCCTTGTAAGGTTACAGTTCCCCATATTGTTCTAGACTGTAACCAATCATTAAAAACATGGTTTATTGCGAAGTGTAAGTCTTTTTTTGATAAAACATTCACCTTCCTTTGATTCTTTTTTTTTGGATGCTTATTATAAGTTGGCAGTCTTCTCAGCATCCAGGCTAATGAGAGTCTGTAAATTGCATCATGAACATACAGTGATGAATATTAAGCAAGTTCAAAGTCCTCTGGAGGTTTATGACTTATTGATGCACTTTCTGTCTTGTATCTCACACAGCTAGCGCTGTAAACATAGAAGTCTTTCGTCTTTCATTTCATAGAAGTCATCTGAACTCACTTAAAAGTCTCAGTAATGTTCTCAATTCAATCCCAATTAAAAAGTGGAAGAATCCAATGCTACAAATGTTTGAAGTAAGATGTTTATAGTTTATCATTATCTGCCTTTTACATATTTTTATTGAAAAATGGTTATACTGCAGGCCTGTAGCCGGGGGGGGGGTAAAAGGTACTGATAAAAGGTACAGAATTTGAGTCAAGCCATTGCTTTTAACGCAATTAGTCAACTTTACTTATAAAGACAGTAAACCCATTCAACCAAAAAAATGAGTCAACCCATTGCTTTTACAGCATTTAGTCGGGGGGGGGGGGGGGTTAAAAAGGTACCGATAAAAGGTACAGAATTTGTCCCATACATGAGCTAATTTGTCTTATTTTGATTGCTATGCCATTATAAATTGCAAAAATAACCCATCAAAGGCTTCCAATAAATGTAAACAATTATAGTTTAACTGTGCAAAAAAACCCAGAATCTGACAAAAGTGAAGTCACTACAAGTAGTTATGAATCTTGCACCTTATTCTACAAAGAAAAAAAATATATAAAAAGGTTTAAAGCACCAAAAGTGGACCATATTAAAGGTTATATTTTATCCATAAACTTTCAAAATGTTATTTTTTTTACAAAAGAGATATTTACATTATTAATATTTACATTATTAATATGTTTTGTTTAGTTTTTATTGTTCAGATGGCCACATTCTGTCTGTGGAAAGTTGAATGTGCTGGCCAGTTTGTTATTTGTCAAATAAATGAAATTAAGCTATAGTTTTGATTAGTTTTTATTAAAAAATTTAACAGACTGCTTTTTTTCTAATGATATATGATGTAAAACATTATAATTTTTTTAAATAAGTATTTTTTCATATTTCTTTATTTGAAATAATAAGCAAATGTTTTTGGTACCTCAAAAAGTGTGTTTTTGATGACCATCCGGCAAGCTAATCCTTCTAAAAACAGTGCTTAAAATGTCACTAAAATTCTGTATTTAAACCTCATAATTAAATAGAAAATAAGGTGAATAACTGCAAAAAAGGTCCACTTTTTGAGAAAAATAATGACCCTTTTCACCACGTTGGCTATGGGCCTACACTGTAAAAAGTGATTAGTTGACTTTACTTTAAAAAGTGAGTAAACCCGTTGTTTTTAAAGCGATTAGTTGACTTTACTTTAAAATGTATTTAAAAACATTGCTTTTAAACCAAATAGTTGACTTCCCTAACAAAGTGAGTAAACTTTACTTAAAAAGAGAGTAAACCCATTGCACCCAAAAAGTGAGGCATTTAAAGCGATTAGTCGACTTTACTTAAAAAGTGAGTAAACCCATTGCTTTTAAAGCTGTTAGTCGACTTAACTTAAAAAGAGAGTAAACACATTGCACCCAAAACGTGAGTAAACTAATTGCTTTTAAAGCGATTAGCAGACTTTGCTTAAAAAGAAAGTAAGCATTGCTTTTAAAGCGATTAGTCAACTTTACTTAAAAAGAGAGTAAACCCATTGCACTCAAAAAGTAAGTAAACCCTTTGCCTTTAAAGCGATTAGTTGACTTTACTTTAAAATGTTTTTAAAAACATTGCTTTTAAAGAAAATTGTTGACTTCCCTAACAAAGTAAACTTTACTTAAAAAAAGAGTAAACACATAGCAACCAAAAAGTGAATAAACCCATTGCTTTTAAAGCGATTAGTCAATTTTACTTAAAAAGAGAGTAAACCCATTGCTTTTAAAGCGATTAGCTGACTTTATCTTTAAATGTTTTTTAAAATATTGATCTTTAAAACATTGCATTTAAAGCAAATAGTTGACTTCCCTAACAAAGTAAGTAAACGTTGCTTTTAAATTGATTAGTTGACTTTACTGAAAAAGTGAGTAAACCCATTGCTTTTAAAGCGATTAGTCAACTTTACTAAAACGTGAGTAAAAAAAGAGAGTAAACCCATTGCACTCAAAAAGTGAGTAAACCCATTGCTTTTAAAGTGATTCGTCGACTTTACTTAAAAAGTTAATGAACCCATTGCTTTTAAAGCGATTAGTTGACGACTTTAAAAGAGAGTAAACCTATTGCACCCAAAAAGTAAGTAAACCCATTGCTTTTACATCGATTAGTCGACTTTACTAAAAAAACTGAGTTAACTCAAATTATTTTTTTAAAGCGATTATTCAACTTTTCTTAAAGAGTAGACCCATTGCCTTTAAAGGCATTAGTTGACTTTACTTAAAAAGTGAGTAAACCCATTGCACCCAAAAAGTGAGTAAACCCATTGCTTTTATTGTGATTAGTCAACTTTACTTAAAAAGTGAGTAAACCCATTGCTTTTAAAGCGATTAGTCGACTTTATTAAAAAAGTTTATAAACCCATTGCTTTTAAAGCGATTAGTCGACTTTACTAAAAAAGTAAGTAAACCCATTGCTTTTAAAGTGATTATTAAACTTTTCTTAAAAAGTGAGTAAACCTATTGCACTCAAAAAGTGAGTAAACCCATTGCCTTTAATGCCATTAGTCACCTTTATTTAAAAAAAGAGTAAATCCATTGCACCCAAAAAGTAAGAACCCCATTGCTTTGAAAGCGATTCATCGACTTTACTTAAAAAGTGAGTAAACCAATTTTTTTAAAGCAATTAGTCGACTTTACTTAAAGGTAGTAAACTTATTGCACCCAAAAAAATGAGTCAAGCCATTGCTTTTAACGCAATTAGTCAACTTTACTTATAAAGACAGTAAACCCATTCAACCAAAAAAATGAGTCAACCCATTGCTTTTACAGCATTTAGTCGACTTTACTTATAAAGTGAGTAAACCGATTGCACCCAAACAGTGAGTAAACTCATTACCTTTAAAGCGAATAGTCGACTTTACTTAAATAGTGAGTAAACCCATTGTTTTTAAAGTGATTAATCAGCTTTACAAAAACCTAAGTAAACCCATTGCTTTTAAAGTGATTATTCAACTTTTCTTAAAAAGTGAGTAAACCCATTGAACTCAAAAAGTGAGTAAGCCGATTGCCTTGAAAGCCATGAGTCGACTTTACTTAATAAGTTGGTTAACCCATTGTCTTTATAGCGATTGGTCGACTTTACTTAAAAGTGAATAAACCAATTGCTTTTAAAACAATAAGTCAACTTTACTTACGTGAGTAAACCCATTCACATTAAAGCAATTACTCGACTTTACTTAAAAAGAGAGTGAACCCATTGCACCCAAAAAGTGAGTAAGCAATTGCGTTTAAAGCGATAAGTCGACTTTACTTAAAAAAGTGAGTAAACCCATTGCACCCAAAAGATGGGTAAACCCATTGCTTTTAAATCGATTAGTCGACTTTACCTAAAAAGTGAGTAAACCCATTGATTTTAAAGCTATTAGTCGACTTTACTTAAAAAGTGAGTAACTCTATTGTTTTTAAAGTGATTATTCAACTGTACTTAAAAAAAGAGCAAACCCATTGCACTCAAAAAAGGGAGCAAACCCATGGCTTTTAAAGCGATTAGTCGACTTTACTTAAAAAGTGAGTAAACCAATTGCACCCAAAAAGTGAGTAAACCCATTGCTTTTAAAGTGATTAGTTGTATTTTCTTAAAAAATTGGTATCTGTTGTTTTAAAGTGATTAGTCAACTTTACCTTTATAAAGTGTGTAAACCGTTGCTTTTAAAGCAACTAGTTGACTTCCCTTAAAAAGTAAACATTATTTTTACTTTTTTTTTACTTTCCTTAAAACACTAAGTAAACACAATGTTTTTAAAGCAATTAGTTGACTTTTAAAAAATAAACCCATTTCTTTGAAAAGTAATTAGTTAACTTTACTTCAAATGTAAGTAAACCTGTTGCTTTTAAAGTGATCAGTTGACTTAATTAAAGGTGTACTCACACTACGCACGGTTTCTTTGAACCGTGCCAGAGCACGTTTGTCCCCACTCCCCTCTCCCCCCTCAGCCTGTACCCACACTCCATCTTTACCTTACAAGCCAGAGCACGTTTACATCATCAATTATGCAACTGTTCAGTTTAACAGGAAGAAAAGCACTCTCGTTCAGCATAGTAGAGATTGCATTAGTTATATTATCTGCATTATTTTAGTCGTTTGGGATGCAGTGACACACCGTCAAATATTTTGCCTAACAGATCCACAAGTTTTGATGCTCATAAATTATCATAAAAGTCATTGTGCTGCACGTATTAGGAGGATTGCTGAAGGTGCAGCTTACGTGCAGTAAGGGGTTTGCATCTTTGATAAACTATGACAGTTCACGCTTATTGAAAAGTAAGAATAATTAATAAATCCATTTAAACAGTCCCTTAAAAGTGACATCTTCAGTTTTGTTCTCGGGCGTGCTTTGCACTCACACCACAAGTGTACCGTGCCAAAGCCCAACCGAACCACGCTGTGGCACACCTCTTCCAACCGGGCCCAACCAAACCGTGCCCAGGTGCGATTCAGAGCACTCACACTTGTCAAATGGACTGTGAAATGGGGGTCAAACGCCCCCAGGCACGGTTTGGATAGAGTAGTGTGAGTACACCCTAAAAAACAGTATTATCCTTAAAAATGTTTATTGTTGAATACTATAGACTTATGAGTCAGTATCACTCTGAAGTGCTTCTCAAATAGAAGTGAATAATGCTAACAATGCCAGTGTCTTGGGTTGAATTCCCAGGGAATGTAAGAACTTATATATGTAAAAAAAAATATCTAAAGCTGTGGATCAACACATCTAATAAATATAAAGTGACAATAACATATGCTCTGGAAGTGAAAACAGGTTAAATTTTCTGGTGCCTCACTAAATTTAAAATCAAATGTAATTGTTAGATGAGCGGTTTAACGGTCAGGTGGTTTGAGTTCTAGATTTAGCAAAATAAGTCATTCCAGCCTTTGTGGATTTGATTGCTAATGATCCATAGCTTTATAGGTGTCATATTTTCTTCATCTCCACAGCTGTGCACAGCGGTTGCCTGTTGGTCTGCTGTATGAACAAGCCCACAGAGAGAAGTCTCATCATTAATCTTTGTTGTTCAGGGTCAATCTGCAATCTCATCTTCTCTGCCTCAGAATCTGGCTATATGAGGAGTCTTTGTGTGCACTTTCTGGGTGGGTGACTCACTGTCTGAATGCCGTTGGCTATTTTTGGATTGGAGGCGAGACGCAAGTCAATGAGTTCACCAAGAGGCAGTGTCAGTTTTTATGACAATAAAGAGTAGTGGTTGAAATTGTGATTCTTTGAAAGGATTGGTTCATTTTTAGTTCGTTCACCAAAATAAATTGTTCATATTCATTCACTGTTATGTTCATTGACCACTTCTTCATATTACTTAAGATTTAAAATTTTACAATTTAGTCATTTTAGTTAAAAAAAAAAACATTTAACTATAATTCATTGTAAGTAACTGTATGTGAGCAAATTATGGGTTCAACTCGAGGGGTACAACTGATGGACACTTTGCACCCCCCTAATCACTTATGTGGGGAAGTTGTTTGCTGTCAAACAGTGCATTCTTTTGGAAAGTCTCATCCCTAAGCCCTAATCGTTTAAAAACTGTCACTTTAGAGGGTAAAACATTTGAAGGGATTAGGGCATAGCGAGAACATGCTGTCAATCCCTCTGTCCTCACATCTTTTCCTTGTGTCCTTCTCCCACTTCCGGAAGAGGTAAAGTTAGGACACAAGGAAAGGAAGTGAGCATGCACAAATAAGAATTGAGAAGCACTCAATAGATTCTGTGAACAAGAATGATGCTTTCACAAAATACTTTGCTAATAGATCATTTAAAAGAAGTCTCACCTGTATCCCGATGGAAGATCGTGGAGTCTTGAGGTATTCCTCTGCTTTGGACACCAGGATGGCTTTGTCACAGGTCTGGACTGAGCTGTAGCTCCCTGCAGATGTGAGGCGTTTAGAAGCGGACTCCATTGCAAGCGTCACAGCTTTAGCGCTGTCCAGGCTGTCGGTGGAGTTGTATATGACCCGGCCAAGGCTGTCCTGTGCCCAAATTGTGCCACGGGGTAGCCGACCCTCATGATAGGCATCTTGCGTTGACTCTGTGCTGCTCTGGGCTGTCACGGAAATTACCGGTTTAGTGGTGGATCGAGGAGGAACAGGTGGAGGAGTCTTCTTGTAGTCTGGTGTATATGTTACTGTCGCTATGAAAACAAACAAATCAACAGTAAGTCAGATTTCAGAGAAAATTAAGCATTTTCAGGTGTATGGGTAGATTTTGAACCTTTTGATTTTAAAGGGCACTAAGGTGAAAAATCTCCTTTTCAAGCTGTTTGGACAGACATATGTGTGTCATATTGGGGTAATATAAACACACCCAGTCCTTTTTTTTTTCAATTTAACAACATAAAAACGGTGGACCAATTGGAGCGGTTTTGAGACCGACCGCAACTTGACGTAGGAGTGCGGTCCCTCCACCCACCGAATTGATTGACAGCTGCGTATTAACATGTCTCCGTAGTAACGTGTATAATCATATCAACCAGACACAGGACCAGGACGTACGCACACTAAGCAACCATAAATTAAAGTCTGTTCAGTTTAGGATCATCAATCATCATCAAATGTGATCAAGAGCAAGTTTGACAAGTTTAAAATGTTTTAAAACAGTGCATGTGTGTAATAAATTACAGCGATTTACTTCAGATTTACTTCATCACCACAGCCGGGTGTCAGAACAATTATAAAAGACGCTTCAATCCCGGTTTGTGGGCATTAAATCAGGTTTATTTTGTACATTAACATAACAGATATCCATACAGCAGTGGATATTAATCTGTATCCTGTCACATTTGCGTGCAAAAACAGTGCAAAGCTAAACGCGCGCTGTCTGTGTGTGTGCCTGTCAGCGCTGTGTGTGTGTGTGTGTGTGTGTGTGTGTGTGTGTGTGTGTGTGTGTGTGTGTGTGTGTGTATGTTTGTGTGTGTGCGTGAACTTTGTAACCACATTGTGTGTGACTCATCCTTGCAACTTCACAACATGCATCAAATACTTATTGGTAAAATTCTTACTGTACTTTTTTCTCACAAACGTTACGTGAGATCTTATTCCTTCGTGTTTGTCTGTTGTCTGATGCAGCCGAGGGAGCCGCTGCCAGGCACGTGGAAACGGTGGGCGTGAAGGACTAGCCTTAAAGGCGCAGTACACAAAAAACGCTAGCTGATGCTAAATGCTACAAAGTAAAAACTTATGACAGGTATAATAAATAATCTGATGGGTGTTTTGAGATGAAACTTTACAGACACATTCTGGAGACACAAAAGACTTATATTAAATCTGGAAAAAGTGGTAACCTAGGTGCTCTTTAAAAGGTACACTGGTTATTAAGACTTTGTGAAATTTGTACAAAAAAACACAACATATTTACATTAGTCAAAAAAACATCAATTTGTTTTGGACCATGGAGCGCCACCATTATTTTTGATGATGTAATCTGGTTGCTTCCCTCTCTGGTGCTATTCCTATTGTAAACACAGAATAACTGGTGATACAAAATTCTTCTATGACGCCACATAAGCTTTTGGTTGTAATTTACAGTCAAGGGGATATTGGGTTTAATATCTGTTTATTTTTTTCTCTACAATGAGTAACATTATGACATTAAATACTTCCAGATATTGAGTGAAATGTGTGTTGTAAATCTATGAATCCAAGATATCGTCGTGGATGGCTGGCAAGGTTTGGAGCTCCTCTGGGGGGTATTCCAGAAAGCAGGTTATGTGACATACCCGGGTAAGTTTGAGAGTAAATAAGTGGATAACCTCAGCTTTCGGTTCCAAAAGTGGAGGTAACTTCTGGGGTATGTTAATCCATAGCAACTTACTCTCTGAAGATAACCTGCTCCGGAGCAGCTTATGTTCCAGAGTTTGTCTGTTTCAGAGAGTTTACTGAGCATTGCGAGCTCTTGATGAGAATTTTGATAGACGTAGAAGCACAGATATACGAGTTTTTTCATCGTGAGAGGATTATTAGTGCATAGGTTTTTTCATATCCAAATTAAAATTGTAATGAGCGTTGCCGTTTCTCAAACGAATCGTTAATGTATTTAACAAACCTTTTGAAATCAAAAGTGACAAACCGCGAGTCTGCGATTACCATGGTTAGGGTACCACGCAGTGCATCAGGGTATTTTACTGTGCAATGTGGCAATAGCCTAGTGTGTAGAATATCTGTACAGTATGTGTGGCACTGAACTGTTTCATACACTTTTGTACAATTCCTTGCCCATAAACCACTGCGTATCATTACAGGAACATTTCAGAGTGTGGCAATAGTGTAGTGGTCAGTGCCCACACTGCACTACAACAGTGCTCACAGCGGAGCGAGCTCGAATCTCGCGGAGAGATTTTTTTCTCTCTTCCTCTCTCTCTCTCTGCACCCTTCACATTTTTCTGTAGCTTATATATAATATTATCAGAAGTGGCAGTTTTGTCTTTTGTAGGAAAATATATCCATATTTAAAGATGTAGTCGTTCATATTTATACATCTATTCACACTGCACACACACTTAATACATATTTTTAATAAAAAAAATTTAGGGTTTCCAAATGCTATTGAGTGCATTAATTGCAGCCTCTTTTAAAGCTCCATCAGTCAATAAAGGACACTGATAATATGAAACAATTTTAACATTTTTAATATTAACAATTAAATTTTCTGTACTTAATCTGTTGCTGTTACAACTATTAAACTCATTACTGCTTCCACTAACTATAGCTCATATGTGATGACCCCACCTCATCACTAGGTTGAGGGTCTGTACATGATACCAGAATTTTCAGAGAGTTTTCATTATGACACATATTCCAACAGGATTTATTTGATTTACACAATTTATTTACTATATTTGTATTATACAATCATTATTGGGCACTACATTAGTTACTTGCTGGAGGACAGAGGATACCCCTTTTTGTATATGATGACACCCTACCCTGCACTCAGCCTGACCCAGTGAAACCCTCAGTGACCCAAGCAGACAAATAAGATGGAAGAGTTCTAAGAGAAATGATTTGTCAAATTAATTAAATAGTTAGAATTAAATAGGTCTGAAGCACTGTTCATTCTTTATTTCCTGAAATGAAATGAATGATTTTCTTCACATTGCTTTATACACACACACACCTTTTAACATGTAACATTTTTGCTGTACATTTCTCATCTTAAGGTGATGCTTGTGGGACTTTATTTGTCTTTGAAGATGGACCTTATACAGCTACTTTAGAATTTAAATAAATAAAGATTGTTTTGTAATACAATAGTGAAATTCAAATATGGAAAAGTGCAGACAAATTCTTACACTGTTTGAAAGTTGAGGCAGAAGAAACTTCATCTGCATGCAAAACAAAAAAAAACATAAAAAGAACCTAAATTTACATGACAACAATCACTTACAACTGTGACAGATTTTGTGGTTTAAGGTCAAATAATTCAACCACTGATTAGCCTTTATTAAGGGGCAGAGCAGCTCCTCTATCTGGTGGCCCACAGCAGTTAGACAGGCTTCAGCCACCTTTCTGTTAGCTACATGACAGAAAGAATAATCTAGAGTGTTTAATACAGCTCCAGTAATCAAATATTACCTTTTAAAAGAATGTGTCTGTGATTAATTTTTACTTTGGACAGAGTTAATCACAAACACATTCTTTTAAAAGGTAATATTTCATTACTGGAGCTGTATTAAACACTCTAGATTATTATTTCTGTCATGTAGCTAACAGAAAGGAGGCTGAGGCTGAATTTCTGTAAGCCTTATATAGTCAATACACATTATTATTGTGGCCTTAGGAAATTAATGGCAGGACAATTAAATGCATGAATGATTACACAACATATTCAAAAAGGATGTTAAAGTTAGCCTACATTTATTTTTTCATTACAATAAAGGGTGGCATGTGTAATTTATTAAACGAATGAATTTTCTCTTATCATTATTATTTTTTTAGCTATTTATTATCTTATATTTATTTCCTTCGTTGATGCAGACATGTATTGCTTTTTCTTTATAATCGGCCTAAATTCCTCCAGTATTAAAACCTCCAACTCTGCCTCTGTAAAGTGCGTTGGTCTTTTTTTCTCACCGTGACTTTCTATGGTGACTCGTGAATTCGGCAATCTACTGAAAATGTCTTCAGGTATGTGCTGTGCGCGCGCATTAACCTGTGGTTATCTTCAGGAGGTTGATTTAACTAACTCTTATCAGCTGTTTTAGAACCGACATACTCATGGTAAGCAAGTTTTGGGTTAATCAACTGAGAGTTCAGGGTTTAGCAGATGGTAAGTTAACCCAGCTTTCTGGAATACCCCCCTGTACTTGTCTTGTTTTTGTTTGTTTGTTGTGTTATAAATACTTTTATTCTGATTAGTTTTACTAGGAAAGAACATTCTGTTTATGTCCGTAACCCACATTTCTAGAAGAAGGGAATGGAGATGTGGTGTCTGAACTCTTTGGGAGAATGCTAGAAGACCAATCACTCTAGAAAAAGTAAGAAAATGGGCCAATGAATGCTTATATGTTGGCAGAGTGCAGCGCCCACAGGTGCTGGTAATTAATCATAGCAAGTATATTACCAGCATGTGAGGGAAAGTGAGCCAGACTATTGATCGCTGAACACTCTCAGCTGAAGACCCATCTGCTGTGGCAATGGAGACACCTATTCATCTTAAATAGTATTTGAAAATAGAATTAGTATGTCCCAAATCATAGTATGTTGAAAACTGTATGCCAAAGGTTCCCGGATGGTTTACTATTTCCGGTCAATATGTTAAGTGTAGAAGCGTCCATACTCTGACCGCTAATATTGAACACAGTGCGTTGGATGTGAAATCGATTAGAACTACAAACACGGGTGAAAAGTGTAAACAAACTTGTCAAGTAGAGATACTTCAGTAAAGATGTTTGTATGACTGTTAATTAATATCTTGCCCACTGGAAAATCTTTAATTCACGTTTTCTGTGTTATATTTCATCTGCATCAAAAATACTGAACTTGCCATGTTTGGACATTAACGTCTGAATGCATGAATATCCAAACACCTGAGGAGATTTCTCTGCATGAAAGACTCTTGAATGGCAGATTAACCTGCTGCTGCTTCTCCAATAAGGTAGGAAATTAAATACAACAGAAATGTGGACGGTGTGTGGAGGATTGACAGGACTCATAACTAAGCAATATAACGATCTGTTAATGAGGAAGTAGTGTGTGCCAAAGCTTGCATACTCTTCTGTTACACACTCAAAAGTATGTATTTTTCCTTCACAAAAAAGTACATACTTTTAGGGCATATTATACTGTAAGTATGCGGATTGGGATGCAGCACATGTCTCCATTCCCTCCTTCAGATAGGGAACTCCAACAAGTGTCTAAGGATACTTTGGGAGCATGTAAGAAAAACGCCACAGCAGCTATGTCTGTCGCACAATTGCTGAGAAGTTTGCCAAGCGTATCATTAGCGCACAAGTATCACCAAGAGCACAACCTTCCAACATCCTCAGGTTCTTTGATTACCAGAATATGGGAATAATTGAGATATTTTAGGGAGTCATACTTTATCTTTTGTCAAGCTGTAACTGTAGACTAGGGATTTTAGAAACACAACAATACGTTGGGGAAGCATGACAGTCTTAAAGAAAGCATACCAAACATATTACTGGGGCAAGCACACAGCTTTCAGTTATCAGAATTAGAATCCGTTTTATTGCCAAGTGTGCTTCACACACACAAGGAATTTGTTTTGGCAACAGAAGCTTTCAGTGTACATAAAGTGACGAGTGACAACACAAAATTAAATACAAGAAAAGAAAAGGCAATAAACATTAAACATTAAACAGAGATGCAGTTAGTCAAAAAGATCTGGATGTTGAATTGTATGTACAGATATGTTGTAAATATACAGGTTATAAGGTGCTGTGTACAAGTGCGTATGACAAAGTATTGCACGTTTATTGCACAGTAGGAGAATATTTAACTGTTCATGAGGTAGATGGCCTGAGGAGAGAAACTTTTCCTGTGTCTGGCTGTTTTTGTGCTTGGTGCTCTGTAGCGCCGACCAGATGGTAACAGTTCGAACAGGTAGTGTGCTGGGTGTGAGGCGTCCAGAGTGATTTTACGAGCCCTTTTACTCACTCTGGAAGAGTACAGTTCTTGAAGTGTAGGAAGTGTAGTGCCAGTGATTCGTTCAGCAGTCCGGACTATTCGCTGTAGTCTACGGAGGTTGGTTTTGGCAGCTGAGCTGAACCAGACGGTGATTGAAGTGCAGAGGATGGATTGGATGACAGCTGAGTAGAACTGTACGAGCAGCTCCTGTGGCAGGTTGAACTTCCTCAGCTGACGAAGGAAGTACAGTCTCTGCTGGGCTTTCTTTACAATGGAGTCTATGTGAATGTCCCACTTCAGATCCTGAGAGATGGTGGTGCCCAGGAACCTGAATGACTCTACTGCAGCCACAGTGCTGTTCATGATGGTGAGTGGGGGGAGTGCAGGGGGGTTTCTCCTAAAGTCCACTATCATCTCCACTCTTTTGAGCGTGTTTAGCTCCAGGTTGTTGTATCTGCACCATAAAGCCAGCCGCTCCACCTCCTGTCTGTATGCAGACTCGTCACCGTTCCGGATGAGGCCAATAACAGTAGTGTCATCCGCAAACTTCAAGAGCTTAATGAAGGGGTCTTTTGCAGTGCAGTCGTTTGTGTACAGGGAGAAGAGCAGTGGGGAGAGAACACATCCCTGGGGGGCACCAGTGCTGATGGTGCGGCTGTCAGATGTGATTTTGCTCATTCTGACTAGCTGTTGTCTATCTGTCAGAAAGCTGGTGATCCATTGACAGACAGAGCTAGGGACAGACAGCTGGGTCAGTTTGTTCTCGAGCAGTGATGGGACGATGGTGTTAAAGGCAGAAATGAAGTCCACAAGCAGTATCTTTGCGTAGTTCCCTGGTTTGTCCAGATGTTCTAGGATATAATGCAGTCCCATGTTGACTGCATCATCCACAGACCTGTTTGCTCTATAGGCAAACTGCAGGGGGTCCAGCAAAGGTCCAGTAATGTCCTTCAGATAAGCTAGCACCAGTCTTTCGAATGACTTCATGGCCACAGATGTTAAGGCAACAGGTCTGTAGTCATTGAGTCCTGTGATCTTTGGTTTCTTTGGTATTGGGATGATGGTGGAGCATTTGAAGCAGGATGGAACTTTGCACTGTTCCAGTGATCTGTTGAAGATCTGTGTGAAAATGGGAGCCAGTTGGTCCGCACAAGTCTTCAGACAGGCTGGTAAAACACCATCTGGACCTGGTGCTTTTCGTCTCCTCTGTTTACTGAAGATCTGACGCACATTATCTTCACTGATCTGAAGTGCAGGGGGGGAGAGGGAGATGGCTGGAGGTGTTGATGGCTGTTTACTGAGGATCTGATGCCCATTATCCTCACTGATCTGAAGTGCAGGGGGTGAGAGGGAGATGGCTGGAGGTGTTGATGGCTGTGTAGGGAGATGATCCGGGTGGGTGTGAGGTGTCTGGTCAGAGGTGTCAAATCTACAATAGAAGATATTCAGCTCGTTAGCAAGATGTTTGTTGCTGTCGATACTGGGGGATGGCGTTTTATAATTTGTGATGTCTTTCAGGCCTTTCCATACTGATGCAGGGTCGTTGGCAGAAAAATGGTTTTGCAGCTTTTTGGCATAGCTTTTCTTGGCCACACCAATCTCCTTTGTCAGTGTGTTCCTGGCCTGATTGTATAAAATCCTGTCCCCGCTCCTGTAGGCATCCTCTTTTTCATGACGAAGCTGTCTAAGTTTTGGTGTAAACCATGGTTTATCATTGTTAAATGATAAGTAGGTCCTGGTAGGGATGCATAACTCCTCACAGAAACTGATGTATGATGTTACAGTCTCTGTGAACTCGTCTAGGTCGATGGCTGCAGCTTCAAAAACACTCCAATCAGTGCATTCAAAACAGGCTTGTAAGACCTGCTCTGTGTCGTTGGTCCATCTCTTAACAGTCCTTAATACTGGCTTAGTAGTTTTAAGTTTTTGCCTGTAAGTTGGTATAAGATGAACCAGGCAGTGGTCGGAGAGTCCTAAGGCTGCTCTGGCGACGGAGCGATATGCATCCTTTATTGTGGTGTAGCAATGATCCAAAATGTTATTGTCTCTGGTGGGGCATGTGATGTGCTGTTTGAATTTAGGCAGCTCATGTGTGAGTTTTGCCTGATTAAAGTCACCGAGAATGATAAAAGCAGAGTCCGGGTGTCGTTGTTCAGTCTCTGTGATCAGATCAGACAGCTGTTGTAACGCAGTACTCACATGTGCTTGTGGTGGAATGTAAACACTGACGAGAACGAACGAGGAAAACTCCCGCGGTGCATAAAACGGCTTACAGTTAATGAAAAGCGCTTCCACATCAGGACAGCATATCTTCTTTAACACAGTTACATCAGTACACCATCTCCTGTTGATGTAAAAGCATGTCCCACCACCGCGTGTTTTGCCCGTTGACTCCGTATCGCGATCTGCTCTGTACAGCTGAAAGTCCGGTAAGTGTAATGCGCAGTCCAGAATGGCTTTGTTCAGCCAGGTTTCTGTGAAACACAGCGCAGCAGAGTTGTTAAAGTACTTGTTTTCGCGTGAGAGCAGAAGTAGTTCATCCATTTTGTTAGGAATCGAGCAGAGATTCGCTAGATGGATGCTAGGCAGCGCTGTTCTGAAGCCGCGCTGTCTCAGCGTGACGAGCGCGCAGGCTCTTTTTCCACGCCGCCGGGACTTGTATTTCTTCCACAAAGCAGCTGCTCCGCCGATGACAATGTTCCGCAAAACGCCAGAGAAATCAAAATCCAGTTGGTGATTAGTTGGTGTGCACTGCCGAATGTTCAGCAGCTCATCCCTGGTATAACTGATCGTGTTTGATAAACATAAAACAGGACAGACTAACAGAACTAGTGTAAACACTGAAGAGCTCCACACAGAGGCAGCCATCCGCGGCACCATCCTGAGAGCATTATTCCATCACACGATTCGCTGACGGAAAATGTCTCCAGATCCCAGACCCTCTTGATTGATGCCAACTCGACTAGCAGAGCTGTCTTAATGGATAGAATTATCAAGGATACTGAGTCGAGTGGCTCAATTGGATCTCTCTGCAGACCCACTAGGATTACAGATATTTCCCAAGAGGACATAAAAGAGGGGTGAGATGGATTTAATTGCCTTACGCCTCTGAGGAACTGGATGATTAAGTTATGCTTCCCCAGCGTGCTGCTTTCCACCACATCATGGTGAATGGAGATTGCAGCAATGTAAACCTTCAGTCTAGAGGGTGACAGCCTATGCTCCAACTTTTCCTGAAGGAAAGATGACAAAACACAAATTTGTCATGTCTGAGGGTCTTCTCGACAAGAAGTGCACAACTCAGCAAATAGACTCCACTTCAGGATGTAGGTCTGCTTTAACCTGAGTGATGATGTTAGTATAACATATGCCCCAGGAGCCTCTGAAAATGTTTCAATGGGATCACTGTATTCCTGTTAAATAGTTTCAGTCAGGATAGCACCAGCCTTACCAAAGAGACTGCCATCATGGAGATCGAGTCCAGCTTTATACCAAAACAAGAGATGCTCTGCACAGGGGAGAGCTTGCTCTTCTCTCGGTTGACCAAAGCCCCAACTGATCAAGGTGCCAGATCTAGAATAAACCAGTCATCGACATAATTGAATATGCGGATACCCGTAAGCCCAAAAGACTTTAGGGCTAGGGTTATGGCAGATTAGGGTTGGTGAAAACCTGCAGAGACAGGAACAGCCATAAGGAGATGACCTTGTATTGCCATGCTCATCCTTCGAACACAAACCATATAAACGACCAGGGCTGTGAAAAAATGGAGACATGAAAATACACGTTCATCAGGTCTATTGCTGCAAACAAATCCCAAGGATGGACACACCAGAGGATGCACCCTACATAAACCTGTGCAGAGCCAGTATTGGCTGTAACCCACTTTTATTTTTGGGCACAATGAAGTATGGGCTGTAAAACTTGCTCTTTATCTTGGCTGGAGTGACCAACTCAGTTGCATCCTTCACCAGGAGGGGACAGTTTTAGGAGTTTGCCGGTAGATGACCTAACCCATCGACTGCTCTTTCATCGCCGCAAACTCCTGGGTAAAGTCTGCCAAACAGGCTGGCTTGTCAATGTTGTGCATATTGGCCAGGTTCAGCCACTAATGCTCATTGACGTATAGGCATTTATTGCTTGACCACTAATGTGGCCAGCTTCCTCCGCAAGGCATAAGCAGCTGACTTGGTGATTATAATAGCATTGTCAGTCACCTTGTAGAGCTTATGCATTGTGCCTGAGGAGAAACCGCCCTCGTGCAGCTCGTCCAGTGCCTGCGCTTGAAGATGGCCTGGCCAGCAGAGGTGTAGGCTCTGGCCATGAGAGACTCCTGAGAGATAACCTACACACTTGTATGGGAGCTTTGTCCTTCAAGTGGATGTGCCTTGACCGTAATAGTGCACTCCACCACAGAAATAGCATCATACATGCTGGCCGCTCTGCCATCAAGTGCAGTGAGGGCAGAAGGATAGAAAAAGGTGCCATCCATGTCTGTTTGAGCTCATTGTGCACCTCCAGGAAGAAAGGGATGGGGGGCTTAAAGAATCTGAACCAAAGAGTCTGAACCATCATCATAACATGACAGCCCTCCCTTTAATGCCACAATAAACATCTGGTCTCTGGTGTCATCAAGTGGAGGATGCCATCCTGAAGGACGAACCATCCAACACACTCAAAGCTTGGATGGAGCGCACTGTGAAGGATTGAGGGTTCCGTGGGCCCGAACGCAACAGATTAGCCCCCACTGTAACACTCAGGCCTGCCCCAGTGTTTGCCCCATCTTGCGGGGAACAGCAGGGGTGGCACACCCTTTTGCAAAGGTGACCTCAGTTGCACAACAAACATGAGCAGTCCATGAGCACTGCCTCCACATGCTGGATCCCCAGATATGTGATGGACTACTCATGTCCATCACCCGGAGAGAGGAAACCACCACACCCAGAAAAGCATGGTCGGAATGATGCATATTTAAAAAGACGCATTGCTCAACCGTGTTGTTCTTTTAGGAAATTCTGCTCTTTTATTCAAAACTGCTTATCAAAAACGAAGCTCATGCACCCATGGGACAACAGGAGAAGACCCAGCTCAACCCCCGCTGGATGCTGGAACTCTGTGATCTCTGAACTCTGAAAGAAAGGTTAGCAGATGCTTTCTTTAGTTGCTCTGTGAGGCTTCTAAAGCTAAATGTCTGGCTCACTCTCCTGCACATGCTGGTTTTATACTTGCTATGATTGATTAGCATCACCTGTGGGAGCTGCGCTCTGCCAACTCATAGGCATTCATTAGCCTGTTTTCTTACACTTCAGAGTAATTGGTCATCTATCAATCTCCCAAAGTGTGTAGACACCACATTGAAGTTCCCTATCTGAAGGGCAACTCATAGACATAAGACACAACACTGTTTTTTGAACATTCTGAACTCGTAGTGGACATTGTAGTTGGAGGAACTGTGATCCTATACAATTGCTTCAGAAGGCAGAAATGCATTCATCTAGCAATCTTTGGTTCTTTTGCAACAAAACAGAATAACTGTTGCTTGTCATACAAAATAACAAAGGAATTTTCAAAATCTACTACCCTGTTCTTCATGGAAACCTGGCTGAGTAAAGTTATTCCAGACAGCTGTTGGGCTTCCAGCTATTCAGAGCGGATTGCATTGTGAAGCTGACCAGAAAAGCAAGAGGTTGTGGGTTTTGTTTGTTTATCAACAAAGGGTGGTGTACAGATGTGACGTGGTAAAGAAGATGTGCTGCTCTTATTGAAAGCTCTCTTCATTAACTGCAAGCCATTTCTATTCACCATGCGAGTTTCCCTCATTTAGTTTGCGAACAAAGAGCAACAGTATGTGGACTATTTAAACATTATTCTTGGAGAATTTACCACAGCATTTTAGCCTATAAACTGCCTAAATACAAACAGCATATCACATGTCCCACCAGAGACAGTAACACACTGGACCACTGCTACACTGTCATAAATGATGCATACCACTCTGTCCCACAAGTGGCTTTGGGACTTTCTGATCACTGTTTGGTCTTCTCCCAGCCTAGGAAACTTATCTTTGCTAAGCCATCTGTAAAGACTGTAAAGATTGGACCACCAAAAACAGAATGGGTTTTACAAGCTTTTGGCCTTTGAAATGCACGGAAATCCTACATCAGTTTCTGTGAGTACATGCATGTTGCCACAAGGACTTATATTACTGTAAAACCCTTTGGTTGAAAACTCATGGTTCAAGTGAAGGAGGCAGGAAATTGGCAAACATTCAAATACATTAATAAATAAATAAATACAAAACAAATGGATGGTGGCAGTCGCTCATGCCTGACTATGGTCGAACTGAAAGTAAAAACTAAACACATACTCCAGGTCTGGTCCTCTCTTGGTACCTCTGTCATTACTCCTCCTTTTCTACTTTCGCTTCTGCGTGGGACTTGAGGCAGGTGGCGCACACAGGTGATGCTCATCAGCGCCCACTTCACCAGCCTTGTTCCGTTCCCATGAAACATATGTCACATTGTGGCATACACCCATTACACCTAACAGGCTGGGAGAGTTTAGGAGACTGCTTCTAATCTCAGCCTTTTACCAGTATAAATGACACCTAGTAGCCAGAAATCCTTTTGATTGGTAGGGGATCAAATACAACCCCAAATCAGAAAAAGTTGGGACAGTATGGAAAACACAAATAAAAATGTACTTTGACTTGTATTACATTCTAGACAATATTAACACAAAATATTTTGTTTTGTCTGATCAACTTAATTTCATATATAAATATACAGGGTGGGCCATTTATATGGATACACCCTAATAAAATGGGAATGGTTTCCTGAATACTTGATTAGTCACCATAGGCCAGTGGAATAGCCTCCAAGGTCTCCTGATCTGACCCCCTTAGACTTTTATCTTTGGGGTCATCTGAAGGCAATTGTCTATGTAATTTATTAAGGTGTATCCATATAAATGGCCCACACTGTACATTATTTTCTGTCATTCAGATCTGCAACATATTTCAAGTTAGGACAGGAGCAATTTTGGGCTAGTAATGAGGTAAATTTGTTAAATAATGATGTGATTTGAAACAGGTAATTTCAACAGGTGATTGTAATTATGATTTGTTACAAAAGCAGCATCTAAGAAAGGTCTAGGTGGTCTAGGTCTTTAGGAGCAAAGATGGGCTGTTGATTGGCAGTTTGCCACCAAATAAAT
Source organism: Danio tinwini (assembly GCA_903798205.1). Lineage (NCBI taxonomy): Eukaryota > Metazoa > Chordata > Actinopteri > Cypriniformes > Danionidae > Danio > Danio tinwini. The sequence goes on along the minus strand of CAIGQZ010027068.1, from coordinate 11,006,905 downwards.
GAGAAAATAATAACAAAATTGTAAAAATATGTTCCTCAAAGAAATATAGAAAGAAATTTGGATATTTCACCTTCAGCAGTGCATAACCTAATTAAAAGATTCAAAGAATATGGAGGAATTTCAGTGCATAAAGGACAAGGGCACAAGCCTAAGCTGATCTACCATGATCTACAATCCCTCAGGTGGCACTGCATCAAGAATTGTCATTCATCTATTGGTGGTATCAGCACATGGGCTCATGACCACTTTGTCAAGTCACAATACGTAGATACATTTACAAAATGCCAGTTAGAACTGTACTGTGCCAAGAGGAAGAAAGGAATGTTAGCAGTGTCCAGAAGCACTGAGTTTGGAGGCATCTGGGATAGATCATCATACAGAGGAAACGTGGTCAGATGAATTAGTATTTAAGATAATTTTGGGGGGTGAAATGGACGCCTTGTGCTTTGGACCAAAGAAAAAAAAAGGATCAAGACTGACCTCTAAAAGCACATCAAAAAGCCAAGGTCTCTTATGATATGGGGTTGTGTCAGAGCCCTTGCAAAAAGGTAACTTGCACTTCTGTGATGGCACCAGTAATGCTGAAAAGTACATAGAACACAATATGCTGCCTTTTTTTCCAGGGACGCCCATGCACATTTCCAAAGACCAGGACAGACAGATCACAGTGCTGTAATGAATTCATCAAGTTTAATGAGCAGCTGCTGAGGAGCAAGAGCTACTACTTTGTGTTGTTGATTTTTGTTGTTTTTGGGTTGTAAATACCTGTGTTCAGTGGTTGGCCAACCTGAGCTCCACCCTTGGACCTGACTATGTAGTGCCAGTGTTTATTTGATTTGATTTAGATTTGGGGTGTTAGACAGACCTGCCCATCCAGACCATAATCTTGAGAGGCCATCGGCATTCCAATTGGTGGCCCCAGCTCAATGTTGGATGTGGAAGTGGATGTCCTGGATTGCTAGGAACCACATGGTGATGCGGTTTTTCGACGAAGCCATCCACTGTAGGGGCATGTGGTCCGTCACCAGGGTGAAAGTCCTTCCTAGGAGATAATGTTTCAGCACCAGGACTGCCCACTTTATGGCCAGGGCCTCTTTTTCGATGGCCACATACCTGGTTTCTGCCGGGGAAAGCTTCCGACTCATGCACCCAGCCTGGAGTCGGAAGCTTTGGTCTGGAGGACAAAGGGAAAGCTGAAATCAGGTGCGAGTAGTAGAGGAGAAGATGATATGATTTCTTTAAGCTCCTGGAAAGACTGTTTCGCTGTCCAGGGTATCTTCTAAGGCTGCGCCTTTTTGGTCAGGTCTGTCAAGGGGCTGGCTATGGAAGAGAAATTGGGGATAAAGCAACGTTAGTAGCCCACCAACCCCAAAAAGCACATACCTGGGATTTGGTGGTGGGCCGGGGGTCTTCTGCAGTGCTTCCACTTTGGAATGTTGGGGTTAAGTCAGCCCCCGGCCAATATGATATCCAGGTACCCAAGATGCCCAAGATGACACCAGCCCACCTTAGTTCCAGAAGCACCCTTCGCAGACTGGTAAGATGTATTCTTGGTGTGGCCTGAGAAGTATGTCCATCATCCTTTGGAAGGTGGCTAGAGCCCCATGCAGGGAACGACCTGGTAATGCCAGTGCCCCCCATGAGTTGTGGCCGGGGGTTTCCATTCAGCACCATTTTTTGTGTTGGAGCGCCAGGGGTAGCTGTGCTATACACGATGCAGCCAGCCAGCCAGGCGCATGCCGCTGGAGTTGCTGGATTGGTTGGCATGGGCTTGTCCACCGGGCTTGGGACTGCAGGTCTGCTGTCTGGTCATGTGGTCCCTCCGCCAGTTGCCAGGAGTGGGTCATGCTCCGGGGCTGTGTGCCTGCTCTCTCTTCTCATTTTGGTTTGCTTCCGCCAGCTCTACCGCTTCCACTAAGGTCACCAAACCAAATTTTCATACTAACTGGCCCCCAGAGCCGCAGAGGAAGTGCTCGCAGCAATTTCTGGATGACCACTTTCTCTGCAACCTGAGTAGCACTGGGGTTGTCACCGGGGAGCCACAGACAGACTAGACGAGTCAGGTGGTCTATGTCATCCAGTTCACTAAGTATAGTAAGGTGGTAGTGGGTTGTGGCACATGGCTCCGGGAGCGGTATTCGCTTAGCCAGCTGTTGCAGTTCTAGCTCTAACCTTTCTTGCTTAGCAGCCATTTGCTTTGTGATTACTTGTTGAAGGGTGGAAATCTCTGCAAGGTGGCGTATGACTTCCTCCATGGTTGCAAATGTCATGGCCGGCTACTGCAACAGACAGATGACAGATGTAATTATTTGCAAAATTTCTGGCTAGCAGAGGGGTTGAGTGGAGTAGAGAACTTGGGGATGGAACGCCCAATGCCAGCACAGCGCAGAAGTACAGCTCACCAGAGAGACCAAAACTCCTCATGCTACATGAGGCCAAGCTGCTAGTCGATGCTTCGATCAGAGCCCAAGTTGCTAGTCTTTCAGCAGAGGGAGAACATTGAAAACTTTCTGCATCACTTTGAGCATTTGGCTGGGACCTGGAGATGGCCAGATGATGAATGGAGTTACCTTCTGGACCTGCTGCTAAATGGGCAAACGCTGGAAGCTTATCTGACCATGGATGAGGATCAAGCTAAGATCTATACTGACCTGAAGACTGTCCAGAGACCTATGGTCAGTGCTTCTGGGCAGTATCTATGCCTGCAGGTGAGACAACAACAGAGACATACCACTGACTGGGAAACCTGTATCGATATTGGGGTGATCATTGAGGTGATCATGCCGAAGCAGTTACTGTGAGATCTTCCCTCTTAGACTCAAGCCTGGGTAAAGGAACATGAGCCGACCACTGGAGGTGGCTAGTCTAGTCCAGCAGTAAGTCAATGCTCAACAGGGTTGTTAGCTATTTCAACCCACAATATTTACTGTTAAACACTTCCACAATGTCTCTGAATTGGTTAATGACTTAAATAAAGTGCAAGGACAGACTTACACTTTTTTTTCCTGCAAGGCAGCACCAATGGTCCCAGAAAGACATGTTGTCAAATATGACTGGAAAAATGTTTAGCCAATCCAGCCCCTGATATCCTACATTGAAGGTCTTTATTCTTAATGTCTGGAGGGTCCCTAGTAATCTCAGAACTGCAAAAAGTTGACAAGACCAAGCCATTGAATTTGAAGCCATTGTTTAAAAAATGTCAAAATGGGAACAAGGTGATTTTTATTTTAATTTTTATTGGTAAAAAATGACATTGTGAATAATGTGTTGTATATGCAGACTCCTGAATTTACTCACTTGGTTGTACCTTGTCATCCCACTGTGTTACACGTTGCACAAAGTATAAGATGGGCAGGACACATGACACTCCAAAAAGCATATGCAGGCATAAGCGCAAGATTTGTTTGGTCCTCCATGTACACTGATGTACAAAAACATACTGCACCACATGCCCCACATAAAAAAAACAAAAACAAAACTGTGTTCTGACAGGACAAGGCACCTTTATTCCCTTTGCCAGTTAACTCTGTCTATTTCCAGCGCATCACCATGGACATTGTGGGACCTCTGGAAAAGAGCAGTGCAGCGTACCAATCTTGGTCATCAGTGGCTATGCAATAAGATATCCTGAGGCGTTCATCACTCAACCTAAGATAATGAACTCTCTTGTATAGCTATTTTCCAGAGTCAGAATACCCAAACAAACGCCATTCACACCATGGCTGATGAAATTGCTTAATCAACCTTAATTGTGCATCACCGCTATCAAGATTAGGCCATATCATTCTCAGACTGATGGCTTGGTGGAGAGGTTCAATAAGACCTTAAAGAACATGCACAAGTTTGTCAGTGAAACTGGAAGGGACTGGAATAAGGGGTTATCATTTGTGCTGTTGGCTTATCGGGAGGTCCCACAAGCATGTTTTTCTCCATTTGAACTTCTGTAGAGACAACATGTTCAGTTTGCTGGATCACCAGCGGGAGAAGCTAGGAGGCCATTTCACCTGATGAGACAGTAAGTCTGAGATGAGCACAGTTTAGTACATCCTAGAGATGAGAAAACGCCTGGAATGATACAGAGAGAAGAGAGGACAAAAAAAGCCTCCAACAAGCACAAAGAGCACAGAGGGAATGATTTGACCAATATGCCTGCAGACAAGAATGTAAGCCTGGGCAAAATGTGCTGTTACTGCTCCCAACTTCAACATATATGTTACTGATGAAGTGGCAAGGCCAATTTACAGTGTTAAGGAAGATGGGACCAAGCTGAGCTAGGTCACCATCTGGAGCAATGCCCTGAGCTGTTTTGTCAAAGACCTGGACAGATGGACCATCACATATATACACCATATACATTCATCTCCTGGACCCAAACCCTTCCAGACAGAGGGCTTATAGTGTACCACAAGCCAGAAATATCACTACCTTGGATCTATGCAAGGGATACTGGCGAGTGCCATTGCATGAAGAATTCAGACCCTACAAAGCATTTTGGACCCCGATATGGTAATACCAGTTCATGATCTACTGGTTGGGTTTGTGGAAAAAAAAATCTATTTAAAAATTAACAATAATATATATATATATAGCAGAAAAGTTATATTCTTTGTTTTTTTTTCATAATTTTATTCAAAACACTAGCAGCCCGAGTGTGAGAGACATTAAACCTTTTGCTTCCTGAGCACTGGCAGATCCCAAAGTGATGCAAATTCTAAATGCAGGGTCCCAACGACTGTGCTTTGTCTCTGGGTGATACTTTCAAGCTGGTTAGGGCAAGTGAACCATCAGGATCTATTCAAGACCCTGAAACAAGATTTTAAACTAAAACTTGTCATGCCCATTTCTATGTTTCCACCTTAACACTGCTCCTCCTAAAACATAAAACAGAACAGCCATGTCCAAATTAGACTTGTGTTAGACTCATTAGACTCCTTTTAGACTAAGAGACTTTTGAACTCTTTCGCAGAAACATGTGGACATCTTAAAGATGCTGTGTGACAGCAGAGCAACTAACACTCAAGAATTCTTAAGTCTCCTGGCCTGAGTTCTTCAGTTTACAACCGTTGGACCAAGTCCTCAAAGAGTGTGAGAGGGTGGTCAGTAGCTTACCTAGATGACATTGACTATGTTTACATGGACACCAACAATTTGATTTTAATGTGATTAAGACAATACTCTGATTAAGAGTCTACCATGTAAACAGCAATTTTAGATTAATTTAATCAGATTATGGTCATAATCGAACTAATCGACATAATTGAAAAGAGAAATAGAATTAGGACTTTTGGAGTATGCCAATTTTAGTCACATTACTGAAGTGCAGTACATACATGTAAACACCTTAATCAAACTATTACCGTCATATAGGACTTAAAGTCGCTTTTTGTGACCGGGTAGTCCACACACACACACACACACACACACACACACACACACACACACACACACACACAC
>CAIGQZ010027068.1:10980330-10991012 GCA_903798205.1 Danio tinwini | reverse complement strand
GACTCTCGACTATTAACCTTGGTGCTCATTCACATTTAAAACTTAGTTGATTATTTAAAACTCAGCAGAAGAGCTCCATCCAGTTCAACATAAATTTGTGGCACAAGATGTGCCACAGAATTACAGTAAACCCATGGTGAGCGTCGTTGCATAAGGTTTGCCTAAAACCTGGGAGAGGGGAGGTATTAGTGGCGGCATGACCAAGTGCTGAAGATAGTTGCTGACACCGTTTGCACTGCAATCCAACAGAACATGTATCAGCCCCCAATGAAGCTCAGCATCATTTTAGTGAGGGCAGAGGGGAAGGCAAATGTGGCGGGTCAGATCTGGTTTTAACACCTGACTCTTCTAGACAAGTCGTCCTCCTGGAGATCACTTTCCCTTAGGAACTTCAATAAGAAGTATGCAAGAGTGACCAAGTATCTGGAGTTCATTTAGGACTACAGAAGGAAGGCATGCTGATATGGGGTGTGGGGGATTTCCTGGCCAGTCCTTACATCATGCACTCAGTCTCCTTGGCATTAGAAGAGTGCAAGGAACGAAAGCCACCAAGAACATTCCTGAAGATGCAGAAAAAGGTTTCAAGCTGGCAGTAGATCAAGAAGGGAGTTCCATTGTTTAGCATGTTCCCTGGACACAATCTGAAAAATGATCCCCCTTGTTTTGATGCCCAGATCAGGGTGTCTGATGATCTTAGACCCGAAACACCATGACCTGGGGTTTGTCACTGTAGATGTGACGAAGTGGTGTATTAAGGAAGGTCCTTCAAATGAATCAGACAAGCAAATAGTGCTTTATGCTATTATCTTTGAGTGTTATGTAAAATTATTTGTGAATGACTGTGGTTTAGAGGTTAGCACATATGGGTCAGTTGACATTTCCATGTGGAGTTTGCATCTAATCCCTGTGCATTTCCTCCGGGTTGGCACTGGGATTGGGAATAATTTGCTATATAAACTAAATTAAGTATTGAAATAACTCCAGGGCAAATTTCGTCTGCGATACACCAAAGCATATTTGATAATTCCCTTTTGTCAGTTGTGACCTCATCATGCACACCAGTCTAAAAACTATTTGGATGAAAACAGATTTTAGTTGTCATGTACCCTCATGAGTCGTTTACCCTCATATATTTAAGCCCTTTGTACTTGCAATTGTACATTTGAGTTATGTGGAGCTGTCTGTTCCTGTTCCCAGCCTTGTTTCTTTGTGAGCTTGTTTTGGATTATTTATTACAAATGTTTAATACTGCACATGAATGCATCTCGCCGATGTTCTGAGATTTTTTTATAAAGATATTTTCCCTTCTCAAATCTCTAAAAAGTAGCAGTGTCTTGTTGCTTGTAAGAGCACATTTAAAATGGCCCAGTTTCCTCTCTGAAAGCCCAGTGTGCCAATGAAGTGCCGGTGACTGATTTGGTGTCTTGGCAACAGTTATCAGGGGGCATCAAATGCCTCACAGGTGCTAAACGCAAAGACAAAAGAGATGGCTTGATAAAAAACCATGAACCACTAGCAGGGAACAAAATCGGGCTCTTTTCAAAATGCAGAATCTGTTTTAAAAAAGTATGTTTAAAATATATTTCTCCTGTTTATTGCTTTGCTTTTTGCATTTTATGATATGATGATGATGATGAAAGTGCCACAGAATGAAAGGTGCAGTACATGACATACAGTGAGTCTGAAACACCACCGTGTCCTTGCTTTTTTTGTACATCCTGTGAGTGTAAAAGCCAGATTAAAATCGGAACAAATCACAGACTAAACGTTAAATGCTCAAAATAAACTCTAAATACATCACCATCTGTACCTTTTGTTGAGTATAATTACAATTAAGCCTATATTTTCATTCACAACACATAACTCAGGAGCAGTAATGGAGGAGCAGACTTGGTTGCCTATACTCAATCTTAATGTGAACCTCCTCTCCACTTCATTGGAAATATTTGTCATTTGACAAGGGTTTACCCAATTGTTCAAATATTTTTTGACAACTGAAGTATTTTGCACGCATATTTCAGAGTACATTATGCTGTGTGAGAGACATGAGCTGAGAGCAGATCTCATTAATATTCATAACCCTTCCAAATAAGGTAAAAACCGAGCTTTAAAGTTTAGAGGTACAGCATAGGGTTCTAAATGGGCTAGTGTACTGGGCTTTTTTGCACTTACATAAGCCACATGCATTCTACATGTATGTAGATATCATAGAACAACTTAAATATAATGTATTGATGCTTTCTATGGCACTTTTAAGAAACACTGTGACACTGCCACCTACTGGTCTGGCATGGATGAGACAGTTTTTAGTGAAACCACAAAATGTACTAACGTTTGACAGGTTTGAGGTCAAATGAGGCAACAACTTTTGTTCCTTTTCACACTAATGATATTTACAGGGACATATTGTTACTAGCTATGTTTCTATCCAAAAATGTGAATGAACTTTATGGATTATTGAATAAAGCAGAGTTTCCATCCAACAAGTCTAAGTGAACAAAATTGTCACTTCCACTTTAACTGGTGCCAAATATCAACAGTAAAAACTGAATTTGCTGCAGTATGAGAAAATGGGTCAATCTTTTCTTCATTTAATAAATGACTTTAGTCTCAGAAGGCAATCCTGGCATGCAGTAAACGCGCGGTGGCGTTTGAAGGTGTCAGACGCGGAGCACAGATGCTCTTGATTCTGGAGGTCATTAATAATATAATAACACTAATATTTAAACGGTAAGGCGTTTTAGAATGACCAAAACAACATTTCCGATGTTTTACAGTGTGCTCAGCTTGCTGGTTTGTCCATTTACACACATTTTTATCATCACATGATCTCTTATAACAAAATCACAAGACCTTATTTTAATGTGCATACTGAAATTTGTGCAGTAAAAGTGTTTCCATCATAGTATATGCGCATCTTTTCCTATCGAATAAAAAGTTTATACTACTCAGTTATGAGCATACATTTTTTTATGTGCATTTTCAAAATTTATGCGCATCATGGCATTTCCATCAACAGTTTTTTTATTTGCATATCCAAAATGTGCATAAAAATCGGTGGATGTAAACGTAGCTAATGAATAAAGGAATATTGTCATGCATTTATTTTCACTACACCAAATGAATACCACTAAACAACATGGTGTCTATGATTAGTAATACGTTGGTCTCACCTATCTATCTCCATATGGACAACTTTTCTGGTGTGGTCAGTTTGCTTGGTAGCTCACTTTGTATGGTGTTGTACAGTGTTGCGCTTTTGGGTCCACACAAGAGATAAAAGCAATGCAAAATCAAGGTAAAACTACCTGGTCGTAGTGCACCTTTCTCTTACATTTTCGTTTGAAATCACAAATGGATGTGATTGAAAGCAATCATGGATGTGTACAAGAATGATGTGTATCGGAAACGTACTGTACAACAAAACGTACCCTAAGTATTTTAGATTCACAAAAATGGACACAGCGCCATCTAGTGGATTTGCCATCTGAAACAATCAACAAAATGTAGCCAAAGTAACATATTTTACTTTTCACAAAACTGTAGGCTTTTTAGTCATTGTAGCAAATCCATAAAACTGTGGGTCCAACATTGCCATCAGTACACAAAACTTTTTAAAAAACAAAGGAAAACATTTTCAGTTTTTTAGTACATCTTAAATACAAACTCCAAATCCTTGGACACAACATCATAAAAAAAAAAAACATTCCATAATGGACATCTTTACTGTAATGATCATTGATTTATATTAGTTTAGGAGTGTGTACTGTATGTGTGTGTGTGTGTGTATTTACCAGTAAAAAACATGATGCACATTGTAAAAACACACTTCTGTAGCTGTAGCCTAAGGCTGCATAGTGAGATTTTTGTGTCCGTTATAACATTAGTGAACTAATTTCTACTGATCTACTAATTTCACAGTGATTACTAATTAACATATTTGAGGCTATAGCTGTGTTCATGTGTCAGATGTTTTGCCCAAATCTGTGTATGGCACATAAGGTTGCGAACTGAAATCTTGAATTGTTTATTAGCGCATGTGGTAAGCTGTGTGTTCTGCATTTTAAGCGCAGCTTGAATGGCTTATAAAACTTTTAGCGTGACTGTTTAATCAACAACAGATGTTCAGTCTCCTCTAAAATCAGCCATTCGGTGCATGCTGTGCATATTAAGAGACAGTAAAACAGGGGATTCAAGAGCAGATATTCTCTTATAATGTGTGTACAGAATTTTATCAGCATTACAGCCACAGACATTCACCAGAAGACAGGCTGAGCTTCAGGTGTCACTGGCATTGCTTTGTTTTGCGGTTTTATTTTGGCTTGCTTTGTTGCTTTGCTTCGTTGCTTCGCTTCATTGCTTTGCTTTGTTTTGTTCGTTTGCTTTTTGTTGCTTTGTTTTGGTTCTGCTTGGCTTTGCTTTTATGCTGTTTGGCTTGACTTTGGTGTTCTGCTTTGATTGTTTTGTATTGCCTTTGCTTTGCTTTCCTTTGCTTCGATTTGTTGTTTTGTCTTGCAGCTTTTTTATTTGTTTGCTTAATTTTTGTATTTCTTTGCTTTGATTACTTGATTAGCATTTTTGTTTTCATTGCTTTGTTTCAGTTTTGTTTTGCTTTGCTTTTTTGTTTTCATTATCATTCAATTTGCGTTACTTTGTTGCTTTATTTTGAATATACCACAGTACATTGTTTATTAGTTTTAGATTTTTGATGCAAATTGCTTCAGTTTTGCTTTGCTTTGTTGTTCTGTGTCTTTTGCTTGTTTTTTATTTTCCTGTTTGGCTTCAATTTGGTTTTTTACTTTGCTTTTGTTGTTTTGCAATAATTTTGTGCTTTGCTTTTGGATGTTGCTTTTTAATTTTAATTTAAATTTTTTTGTTGCTTTGTCACTTTGTGTTTTGTTGTTTTCTTAGGAAGTTTTCAGTTTTGTTTTGTTTTCTTTGGCTTGGTTTGTTGGTCTGCTTTTCTTTTGTTGCTTTGCTTTAATGTTTTGCTTTGTTTTTGTTGCTTCAGTTCATTTTGCTTTCTCTATTTTTTTATTCGATTTTTTAGGTGACACAGTGGTTACCACTGTCTCCTCACAGCAAGAGGGTTGCTGGTTTGAGTCTCGGCTGGGTCAGTTGGCATTTCTGTGTGGAGTTTGCAAGTTCTCCCCTCCAGGGGCTCCGAGTTCCGCCACAGTCCAAAGACATGCGCTATAGGTGAATTGGGTAAACAAAACTGGCCTTAGTGTACATGTAAGAGTGTATAGATGTTTCCCAGTACTGGGTTGCAGCTAGAAAGGGCATCTGCTGCGTAAAACATATGCAGGTATAGTTGGCGGTTCATTTAGCTGTGGCGACCCCTGATACTGAATATAAGGGACTAAGCCGAAGGTAAATGAATGAATCAATGAATGAATGAATGAATAATTTGTTTTTTGTGTGTTTTTGCTTTGATCCATTGCTTGGCTTCAATTGTTTCTGCTTTGCTTTGTTCTTCTTTAATTTGAGTTTTTATTGTTCTTTGCTTTGTCAATTTTTGACACTTTGATTTACTTCAGTTTCGCTTTGTTGTTCTATATTTTGCTCTTGCTTGTTTGGATTTTTGTTACTGTACTTGTCATTTTGCAATAATTTGATATTTTGTTTTGTTCTTGAATGTTGCTGAATGTTTTGCTTAGTTTTTGTTGCTTTGCTTTATTACTTTTAGTTTTTTTGCTTTGCTTTATTTCAGTTTGGCGTTAAGTTTTGCTTTGGTTTTATGTAGTTTTGCTTATTTTTTGTGGCTTGACTTTGCTTCAGTTTTGCTTTTTTGTTTGTTTGTTTTTGTTGCTTTGTTTTCCATTTGTTTCAATTTGGTATTTTGCCTTTGTTTTTGTTGTTCATTTGCCTAATTTTTTGTATTGCTTTGCTTTGTTTTGTTGTTTCATCTTGCTTCACTTTATTGCTTTGTAATTTTGTTATTGTTCCATTGCTTTGATTAAATTTACATAGTTTTTTTTTGCTTTATTTTGTTTTATTTTTTAGTTACTTTGAAAAATTAAAAACTGCTTTTATTCTAGCCGAAATAAAACAAATAAGACTTTCTCCAGAAGAAAAAACATTATCAGATATACTGTGAAAATTTCCTTGCTCTGTTAAACATAATTTGGGAAATATTTAAGAAGAAAATAAAATTCAATTCTGACTTTAACTGTGTGTGTGTGTGTGTGTGTGTGTGTGTGTGTGTGTGTGTGTGTGTGTGTGTGTGTGTGTGTGTGTGTGTGTTTCCCAGTACTGGGTTGAGGCTGGATTCACTATGTAAAACATATGCTGGTGGTTCATTCCGCTGTGGCAACCTCTAAAATAATTAATGTCTTTAACTGATATGAATTGTTTGCTTCAATTTGTTTAAGTTTTGATTGGCTTTGTTGTTCTATATTTTGCCTTTTAAGTTTAGCTTTTTGGTGCTTTGCTATTTGTTGCTTGGTTTTTAAAAGTGGTATTTTGCGTTGCTTTTTATGTTTTGCAATTATTTGGTGTTTTACTTTGCTTTTGAAAGCTTTAGCTTTGTTTTTGCTTTGTTTTGTTTTGGTTTTGTTTTACAATGAGCTACTTTGCTTTAGCTCATTGTAGTGTTCTGCTTTGCTTTTTTTGTTGTTTTGCTTTCATTTTTGTTGCTTGACTTTGATTCAGTTTTTTATTTGACCCATTGACCTGTTTTCATTTTATAAATTTTTGTTGTGCTTATTTTCAATTTGCTTTGCTGTTTTACCTTGAATCAGCTTTAATTTGCTAAAGTCTTGCTTGACTTTGATGTTCAATATTTTCCTTTTGCTTGTTTTGTTGCATTGCTTTTTGTTTCTTGGCTTCTATTAGGTGTTATGATTTGCATTTGAATATTGCTTTCTTTGTTTTGTCTTTGTCACTTTTTGTTTTGTCTTAATTTTGTTTCTATTGCTTTGTTGTTTTTTTGTTTTGTTTGGCATTGTTTTGCTTTTTATTTGCTTCTGTTTTTGCTGTAAATTGTTTTGATCAGCATGCATTTTCATTGATTGAAAAAGCGAGGCTTTGGCATTTGGTTCTGTGCTCCATGAAAAAAGGTCATACGAGTTTAAAGACACATGGAAATCTGAGTGGGTGTGAATGAACATGATGCATCCAAACATGAAGCTTCTGAATGTGATTTCAGTGGGATGTGTGCTTTTACCTGGGGTGGGGGTTTCTGTTCGATCCGCACTACAGGCAGTAGGGAGACGAAACTGGATCCCTGAAAAGAACAAAAATTATTAGTAGAGCCCAAATAAATCAAACACAGTCACTGCACACTGTCTTACAACATTGTATATTCATTCAAGTCACATTTTAGGCTGTGAATAATAATATTGAATCTGACACCAGCAGTTTGATTCTCTACATATCTTCATTAAAAATCATAATCAAGTCAGTGGTGTCAGATTGTTGAAAATGAATAAAGACATATACATTTATGTTTGTATTCACAGGTATTAAAAATGACAAACAGGCCAGAAAATTTAGCTATGGAAAAAGCACTGGTGGCTGATATAATGATTTGGCCAAAAGATTTTGGCACATTGTTTAGCAGTAATTCTCAGTGGTTTTCTCACTACTGTTTCTCAAGTGAAAAGAAGTACACTTCAGCAGACTTTTTGAAAGCATACAGACAATAAATTTGAAAAGGATATATTTTGTGATTTTTTTATTGCATTGGTGCAATTTCATAATGACCTTTGCATATATTGTCCATAAGTACATTGTTTACAAAACCTTTTAAACTTTTAAAATACATTATAACTGTACATCTAAGTGTACTTCTTTTTCACACCTGTATGGTCTCCTATTGCAATTAAAATAATATTAAGATCCAATACATATAACAGCATATTGTAAAAATAAGAAAATCATTCACAACCAAACAATCATTATATTTAAATAATATTTTAGGCAATTTCAAAGAATAAATGCAATAGAGTGAGAAATACAAATGAATAAATATAGAAATTTAAAATGAAGGCAAAAAACTAACAAGTATTTTCAAATCATATTTGAATATTATCAAATTTACACTACTACGAAACTATATAGTGTTTTCTTTAACAAAATTAACCTTGTTTAATTTCTTATATTAAACTTTAAAAAAATAATCAAAATATAGTAATAAAATCTGTGCATAAGTAGCTATATAAGGCTTAATGAACATAAATAAAACAAAAAGGAAACGTCAGTTGAAGCACACAGTGGTTCGCAGGTATCAGGGTCAGGTTTGAGTTCCAGTGCCTTCAAAAAAAGCGTTCAGAATCACCATAGAGTCATTTGGTTCTCTGAAGAGTCCAGTGAGAGTGAGGCTTGATCCTGAAAGCTCCGTCTGCTTGTCCGTATCTTGTGTGAATAAGCTCTGACAGTGCGCAGGGTGAGGGATGAGATGAAGCATGATGATGATGATGATGATACTGTATGACACAGGGATAAAAGTGTATGCTTTTGTCATAAAATTACATTCACATAATGGCCTGATTTACATATATTTAACATAAAAATTTTCTCTGTGTGTGTGTGTTTGTTTTTTAAAACACATAAATTTATCCAACATTATTGACTTTAATTAATGAGATTTAGATTAGCAGATTTTATTAGCAAGTTTTACAATACAATCTTGACAGTGAGTGAATATGTTCACATTCACATATACAGTGTTCAACCTTATACAAGTACAGCACTAACAAATCTATCTTTTATTTATACAATATTATATTTGTGCATATACATTAAATTTGTCAGTACTGAAGCCAAATCTGGAGCTTATCTAACAAAATAACTTACGGTAAGTCCAAAAACTAGTACACCCAAATTTATGTTATAAAAAAATATTAAAAACTCTTTTAAAAAAGAGGAAAAATCAAGAGAAACAAAAAAAAGGAAAAAATTAGTTGAACTTTTGTAGGTTGTAATTTATTTGTGCAGTAATTTGTTTGAATTTAATAGTATTATCTTTCAATTTCTAAATACGTTTGGTGACTAAATTGATATTTTAATAAATATATCTGTTTAATAAATCTGTTTTGTTTAAATGCACCAACATACATTGCCTATATTCACTAAGAAATGAAGAAAAATATTCATTTTCAAAATTAGGTGTACTCAACTATGCTGAGCACTGTATGCTTTTCTATCTCCGCTGCTTTTATTGATTGTTTGGAGCCATCTTGTGACTGAATAACACATAGGTTAGTGTATGCTCCATTCAGTTGTTTTATTTCTGTCAGCCTTGCCCTTAATTAAGGAATTAATGAACTAGTATGTTTCAGAACAATGTTTGTGTTTAAGTAAGCTGTGTAATAAGTAGGATAAATTAAATCCAGGTGTATTTTTTAGCAAAATAAAGGCCTTCAGTCTTATACAACAGTGCTTTGCTTTCCGTCAAGCCTGTCGGGTTTTATTCTGTAATAACAACTGTCTGGATGTATTTTGTCCCATACATAACAACTATAGGATTAAAATAAATATTTATTTCAAGTATTTTATCATTGAATGGTTCAAAAACTATAGCATTACTATAAATTATTAGAATATTATTATTAGGCACATATGGATTCATGTTGGCACCAAACATTAAACAAATATATTTGTTAGCTAAAAATGTGGTTTGCAATTGTTTGTTCTCAGTGAAATCAGATTTTTCTGTTATTAATATTTAGAGCAAAATATAAAAATGACAAACAATAAAGACCAAAGGTTTAAAGATCAATAAAGTTTACAGAGGATTTCAATATTATATTCTTATAATATTATTTAAAAAATGTAAATAAAAAAAGTTGTTAAACTTTTGTTTTTTTCTTTAAATTATTATGTGTGTGCAATTGTTTGTTCTTAATGAAATTTGAATTTCATTTTGTTCATATTATAAGCAAAATATTAAAATGTTAAAGAATAATGTTAAAGACATTATTTTTTTACATATTTACCAACGGTGCCATTATATAATTAATATCATTATTTAACAAAAAAAGAAAAGAAAAAAAATTGCTATTTCTTTATTCTTTATTAAAGTTGTCTTTTTCATGTGTGTTAACACATTTTTGAGCCCTGGAGTTTCTTTTGTTAATATTTAGAGCCAAATATCAACAGGTTAAACAATAAAGATATTATTTAGCAAGGGTGCCAATATATATTTTATTTTATTTTATTTTTCTTTCTTTATTTGTATTTTTCATGTGTGTTAATAATTTTAAGCACCCAATTTGTCCACTATCCTGGATCCTTTTCTTTAAAAATTCCTAACAAAAGATAGTTTTCTTCTGCAACTACACTTAAAAAAACTAAGTTGACTCAAATTTGAAGACAACAAACTTCAGGACATTTTTTTTCAACTCAATTACTCTGCTCGACTCAATTTAAGTTAAGTAAACTCAAAAATGTCCTAAAGTTTGTTGTAATATCTGTAAGTAGACATCTGGTGAATGAGCGAATGAATGAGTTGATGTAATGGAAGAGCTGGGAGCTGAATGGAGATCAGTATAGTATGGGTTTCTCAGTGATGTGCAGTCCATCAGAAGAGGCTGATCCAAAAGCAGTATCTGGAGGTGGAGTTGGCTCACCTCACCTCTCAGTGACCTCTCGTCTGAAGCTTGAGCTGAGTGACCAATTTGTCCTCAACATACATACATACATACATACATACATACATACATACATACATACATACA
>CAIGQZ010027068.1:10964605-10980320 GCA_903798205.1 Danio tinwini | reverse complement strand
ACATACATACATACATACATACATACATACATACATACATACATACAGTGGCAATGTCCCCATGAATGCAGAGTGAATGTCATCAAAACTATAGTCAATTATATCATTCCACACATGACATCCTGATGAAGATGCCATCAATCTCAATAGTTTTATCGGGTTTATATTGCTTTTAGCATTTTAAACTACTGTATATCAGAATAGTTCGATCCATCTACCCTATGCTTCTTTAATTAGAGAATTTATTAGAGATCAGAGCTTATTTGTTATTGTTTTTTTATATTGAGTAGCTTAAGATTATTTAACTAATTAACTAAATGAGTTATCATTTTAAATAGAAAATTGATTTGACTGTTTGTAAAATAACAACATCTTATGAGTGCATCCACTATTTCTGTGATGCCATTCTGGAAGTATTTTCTAGCATTTTTTTGGCCATTGAAATTTTTTTTAAATCCTGTTACTACTATAAGCTATAAAACAAACCAAACAGCTACAGTATACAGAGACTCACAACTAATCTGAAGCAAAGTACTTGACAAACAATAAAAACAGACAGGAGAACAAGATTTTAGGGTGCTTTCACACTAGCACTTTTGGTCCGCATGCGAGTCCGTTTGACGTCATAGTACAGTACGTTTAGCTAATGTGATCCTGTCTTCTGAACTCGGGTGCGCACTCGTGAACCGTACCAGAGTCCGTCCTGAAAGAGTTCATGCGAACTCTGGTGCGGTTCACTTCTGGTATGAATGCAATCGTACCAAATAATGGAAGTGAACCGCCAACTGTACAAGAAACTATCGTTTTCATAACGTTCATTTGTGTGTGTGTGTGTGTGTGTGTGTGTGTGTGTGTCACGTATTTTACCTTGGTGACAAGCGGGTCTGAGCCAGGGCAAACACAGTGATACAGAGTGATGTCTGCTTGTCTCCTCCCAAAACAGCTTCTGTAGACACTGTGTGAAATTTGAATGATTTTTGCGGTAGATGGACGCGAGTCGCTTTCTGTATGTCCAAAACTAAAGGTGCGTCCCAAATCGCATACTTATGCTCTATTCTACGCCATTTTGTAGTATAAATAGTGTAAGTAGTGCGTTCACACTGAAAACTCAAAAAATAATAAGTGCACTTTAATTACCCGGATGGCAGGTATTATTTAGTAGTTTGGCCATTTATTTTGCTAATATGGCAACCATCAAATGCCATCAGGGAAACGGTTTGAACTTCCACTTAGTAAAATAACCATTAGTGTTTCATTTGGGACGATACTACATACATATTAGAGATGCCACAATTCTCAATACAATATTGAACCGTTCGGTACGACATCCACGGTTCAATACGCGCTTGTGAATTGCGTTTTTTCCGGTTTTACATTTAAATAATTTATGTGCGTTTTATTTCTCTCTGAATAGACTGTTTGTGTTTGCCTGTAAGTCTACGAGCTGAGATAAGGAAACTCCTCCCCGCATGTAAATATTCGATAACTATGCTCTAAAGTTAGGGGGCGCTCAACCATCATTCCACACTTTAACATGGTGAGTGGCAGTGAAGTGAGGCATCAATACGAGGAAGCGCCGGTGTCTTTCAAATCCACGGTGTGGGGACATTTCGGTTACATGTAATCGAACGGAAACACTTCCAACATGACTGCACATCTGCGGCGCCATCACCCAGCAATATCACTGTCTGAAGGCAGAATAGCAGAGAAGGCAATAAAGTCCTCCATAAAATAACAATCCCTCGCTGAATCCTTCCAGCAAACATACCCAACTGGTTCCGAAAGACACATAAAAACAACAAAGGCAGTGTTAAGTTTAATTAAAATGGTTTATTTATATTAACTGATATTTATATTTACAAATATGTTTATCTGAAATGGTCAATTTATGTTTATTAACTTCACATGCATGTTTATTTTTAAAATGTAGGAATTTATGTGTTGCCCGGTTTGAACATGGACTACCAGCAGCTGTGAGATTTCAGTGTTCATTTTTTGTAGTGTACCTTTCTTGGCTTTGAAGTAAAATAAAGGAGTATTGCAATAAATATTTTTTTTTCTTACTGTTTCTATTGCCTAAGCATAGAATAACAAAAAAAACCCACTTATGTGTCAAGCCATCAGAACCGAACCGAAAACCGTGTTAAAAAACCGAGGTATGTGTTGAACCGCAAGCTAACTGTATTGTTGCGTCCCTAATACATATACTATGCTGTTAAGTGTGTAAGTGCATAAGTACATAGTGCATAAGGGCATAGTGCATAGTGTGCCATTTGGGATGCAGCTTGAAAAATTCAGTAAAAGCAAATCGACCGCGATGTGCGGAAGTCTTTCCATTTTGGCGCTTTGCTTTCGCTTTCGTGACCATCACCTGGCAACAGCCGTAAACAAAATAGCAGCTCGACGATGCAAGCGCACCAGGGTTCAGAAGAAAAAAGCACAGTGTGAACACAAACCAACCGAGAAGGTGGCAAGGGGAGACAATTGAACTTGGGTACGGTATAGGCAATTAAACCAAGTGTGAAAGCACCCTTAATCAGTCTGATCATGTTTAAGAACTACAATTCCATTAGGCATTGTGAATGACGCAGTTTAAAGAGGAATTATTAACGGTTTATTTATTTTAGGTTAACAGCAAAATATGTTTAATATTTTGAGAATGTAGTTTACATTTAAACCATTTACACGTAAATGTCTCACATAAACTCTGAATTAAAGGAACTGTTCACCCAAAAATTACATTTCCGCCATAATTTACTCACCCTCAAGCCACCCTCAGTGATGACTTTCTTCTGTCAGTCACAGTTGTTTAAATTTTTATCCTGGCTCATGTGATATAATGGTGTTGGGGTAGTGGCCCTTTTTTACTTTGAAGTTTCATAAAGCACATCAATCCATCATAAAACTAACCCATATGCCGCCAGGGGGTTAAAACATGTCTTATGAACCAGACTGACGTGTTTTTGTACCAAACTTCTTGCCTGACCTCTGACTTGACATTAGGGCTGTGTATTGGCAAGGGCCTCAAGATACGATACATATCACGATACATGGGTCACGATACAATATATATTGTGATGTATTGCAATAGTTTGTATTAGTATGTGTGTCACATTATATTGACAACTTGATAAAGTCTGCAGACAAATTAAAATTCCAATTCCATTTATTTTCCATCCATTCCAATTCATTAAAACTGCACAGTGTGATTGAACAGAGAACTATTTACATTGCAAAGCTTAATTGGCTTTTTGACTAATTCAGTATTCCCTGGTATAGCTTTAATGTTTGGGCTATGTTGACCAATTTGGCATTGTACGATGTCTAATGTGAAACTTGGCGAAGGACCATGGCATCGTCATAGGGGGAGGTGAGTTAATTATTTATGAATAATTAATAAATTCATAACTGATTAATTATTTGTAGCCTACCATTTCAACTACCTGACCCGCATGGTCTTTGTGTTATTCATAACCAAATCATAAATAAATAAATAAATAAATAAATAAATAAATAAATAAATAAATAAATAAATAAATAAAAGGGGGTTACACACAAATTACCACCTGTCAATCACTTTTTTTCCGCAGGACTCTGGCATGACTAGGCAAAGTGAACTGTGCCGTTATGGTGTCCACACACTTGCTTAGTAAAAAAGGTGCACAACCAACAGAAACTAACCAAGAGTATCTGAGGTTTTTACTAAAATTACTTAGTACAAGCGTGAAAGCGTAAGACTGAAGCAGTGTACTGATGCTGTCACACGTTACCTGAGAGAATCAAAAGACAGAAGAGTCGTTAGATAGAGACAAGATTAATTAAATATCACGTTTAACAACTAACTTATAGTAAGACGCAATCCAGTGGTGCAGACGGAGGGCTGTTCAGAAATGCTTGGTGAAACGCCAGTTTGGATGTGGATCATTTTCGTTCTAAAACGCCATTTTAAAACTAAGCTGTATCAAACGGGGCCTGAGTGTGTGTTTTGCAACGGAGGCGGGGCGGAGGATCGGTGATGCCGCCTCGTCTATCGACCCAGCCATAATAGCATTAAAAACAAAGTGCAGCCACACGTCAGCTTTAAAAGCTGGAGGCACCTTTATATTTTATGCCATGCTCACTCTTGCTTTCTTCTGATACTGTACTACTTGGCGTTTTGTTGATCGCGAGTTAGCGATATCTACAGGAGCGGAGGAGGAGGTCATTTGGCACAACTTGAATCGATACTTGAGGTTGGACTATCGATAAACTATCGTAAAAGAAATTATCACGATAGTTAGATGTATCGATAATATTGCACAGCCCTACTTGACATATGACACATTTGTAACTGAAGCTCCAGGAATACTTTCCACACAGTTTGTTAACCACAGAAGATGATAAATAACAAGAAAACGAGTTGGCTTGACAATACTGTATAATGTTGTCCTTTTTCATCTACTCTAATGGAAACTTCCGGTACGAATGCATCTTACGTCATACATCAAGTCAGAGATCAACAAAAAAAGTCAGTGATTTGTGACTAAAATTACAAAAAACTTCGATCCACTTCATAAGACATGCGTTAACCTCCTGTGTATAGATTAGTTTTACAACAAATTTTTGGAAGCTTCAAAAAAACCAACCATTAAACATCATTGAAGAGTCAGGATTAAATTTTAAACAATTCAGGCTGTGTTCATCTGGAAGAAGAAAGTCTTATACACAGAGAATGGTTTAAGAATGATTAAATCACTTTCCTTTCTAGTTAATCTATTACCTTTAGGTCAGAATTGTGTGACAGACTCTGGAAAGTTTGAATGTTGTGAGGAATAAGTACAGGAATTGTGCAAACTTTGTTTTCTCTGAATATTTTAACGCTTTTCTATTTCTCATAATGTTCTCCATAGCATCATGGGTAATGTAGTTTTCACCACAAATCTTGCAGTACAACTGTTTAAAGAAATTGTTCAACTAAATATAAAAATATACTCCCTTAAGTGGTTCTTAACTTTGAATGAATGTCTTCTGTTGAACATAAAACAAGATATTCTAAAGAATGTTGGAAACCAGCAGCCACTGACATTCATAAAATGAACGGAAAAAAAAACCTATGAATGTCAATAGATGCTGCTTTCCAGCATATCTTCTTTTGTGCTCAAAATTCATTATTTTATTAATTTTCCTTCAGCTTAGTCCCATATTTATCAGGGGTCTCCACAGTGGAATGAATCACCAACTAACATAGCGGATAACTTTCCAGCCGCAACCCGTTACTGGGAAATTTTTGTTCAACAAAACATAAAAACTCAAATAGGTTTGTTTACAAGTGGCAGAAGAGTAAATGATGGCAAAATGTTGATTTGTGAGTGAACTGTCTCTTTAAGTTGAAATAATGTTTCATAATCAACTAAAGCACATAACGGTAATTAAAATCCTCATAGCGCACACAAAGTTTGAAATCAATTTCCCTTTGGAGAAAATGACTAGAATTTATACTTCCAGACTGCTGCACTCTGTTGTTCCAAGCTAATAATTGATAATGTCAAAGAATTTAGTTACAGACCAGTGTTATATTACATCATTTATATGTTTAAATAATGCACGATCCCCTGTGAATTCAAATAACAAATCAAACACTAAATTAAACATAAAAAAATCAATAGTAATAATAATAATGTTTACAAAAGACAAAGAAATCCTCATGAGGTTTAAATAAAAAAAGCTGAGGCAAAGTCTTTTAACTTTATGTCATATATTCTCATATTTGCAGGGGCAAATAGGTGATGGGCAAGTGTTTTGATACAAATAAGTATCACATTTCTGTATATAAAATGAAAATAGACAAAACAATGATGTGAAATGAAGAACAACAGGTATATTACAAAGGAGGCCTGTCAGACCTACCGTATATTCTACGCCCCCCAGCTAAGCTACGGGCCCCTAAAATGAAAACAAAAAAAATGATAGCTTAGTAAGAGGGAACTTTGAAATAAATAGAAAAAAATAAGTAAACATTGTCCCTGAATCATGCATTGTGCCATGCACTCGCTAAACAAACAAACAAACAAACAAACGCAATTAGGCGAATTCACAAAGAGTTTCGTGCAGGCGCTGCTAGTGTTCAACCTCTAAATTATAGTAGGAAAAAAAAACATTGTGAAAATTGATTAGTTACTTAAGAACCTAACTGACTTAGAATTACTTTTAAAAAGTCAATATGTAAATTAGATTATTTATTTATTTATTAGCAGTTAAATGTTACTTGTTCAGCTGTACACGTTTGTTGTTGTCATATTGTCATATTTAAAATCCCAATCTTTAAATCATTTTATAAATGATTTGGATTTTTATTGTTTGATTTTGAATGCTTGTCATTATGCATCTAGCAGGTTTTGCATCCACCACATTTGATCTGTGAAATTTGGCCTAGACATAAAAAGCTTGCAGGTTTAACAAGAATAAACATTTCTAACGTTGAAAATTAAACACAGATAACACAAATTACAAATGATTGATTTAGAGTGTGCTTTAAGTGCTAAAGCTACGAGGTTACAAGCAATGAAGACAAAGTCTGTAACTCTTCATCTCGAATTTTGTAGAAATGTCCCGGATCACTTCTATATCTTCCTCAAAATTACAGTACCGTTAACATTCACATTTAAAACTTCATTATAATCATTTTAAAATGTTTAAAAACCCTTATTTGTTATATATTTGTTATTTTTTCAGCATTTCACAGGTAAAAATGTGTTACATATATACATTTTTAACGTATACAATTTCTTAAAAGTGTAAAAAAAATTCTGATTCCAATTCTGCTTATTGATTGGGTTTCTTACAGATTCATAATTTCAGCTATGATGTTGTAAAAAAATAACTGAATATATATAAATATATATATATATTATAAGAAAATTGTCAGCATTAAGCAACATAAAAACTAAAGAGCCATATAAGAGTGCACAAGCTGATCATGTTTCAATACTTGTTGGGTGTAAATAAGAAAGTAAAATATGTGCAAAGTAAATGTGTGGAATGTTAGGGTTTAGAGGAACTCATACTTAAATATCTATCATTCATTGCGGTAATTTAACTTTTTTGTTTTTAAGGCAAAACTTTAAGCTGTAATGCACCATCATGCAGCATGACTGAAGCAGATCTGGTTTAACTGCAAAAAGCACAGCCCTGGATTGATCTGCATCAAATTACTTCATGAAAAATGTAGGTAAATGCATAAGCAGAATCAAAATTTGGAATCGTGGGTTCTCAGAAATTTGGAGCCGTTCCCTTTTTTTATACCTGATAAACATATCAGATTTTATAATATTATGTTATGTCTATAGGCATCTGTGAGAAGTTGACAACCAAACAACAGTGGCAGACTACAGGACTTTATGCATGCATGCACTTAAGGCTCCAGTATACTTCAAACAAAGTTCTTGAAAAAAGTTTGAAATAGCTAATTGATGATATACTGTTTTCAAACCTTCGGAAACCCCGCTTCTGACACCCTGTGACAGTAGGCGGGGTTGTAATTGTGTTGTGCTGCTTGTATGTATCCCTTTCTACAACAACGATGGTGGTTGAACAGATCGATAAACATAAACAACCATGCACAGTTTGGTAAACAAGAAGTACCACCACGACATACCACATCCTTATATTGCTTTATATTTGGCATGGTCATACACCAAATGGAATGTTTAGTAACTTCATAAGAAGTACTGCAATTTGGTGGTGCAACCCCCCTCCATGTCTTTCAAATCTCTCTGCAAGCACTTGTACAGGTGTGGATACATCTGTACCAGCTCTGCTACTCTGCTACTTTATGTTGCTGACTTGGTGTTGTTGTTTTGTTGATGTTGTTCTACTGTTTGACCTCTATGGATATCTATATAAGTCAATCGCATCAATTGTGTAATTGTCCAGACCAAAAGTAGCTGTAGTGTTTAGTGTAGTAGTAGTGTTTGGGAGCCTAAATTAACTCCAAAAATTGAGTTAGATTTTTTCAGATTTTTTTTCCACCTTAGTTCGTTCTTCATTTTTGTTGAAGTATAAGGTTCTTCACAAAATGACACCATCTACTGACCTGCCTTAAATATTACAACATGTTTAGCCTTTTTCACAAGTCTGTGAGCAGGAAGAGTTTTGACAGCATTGAGTTATTAAAACGTTTCACATATAGATGACCAATCGAAAACATTCGGTTTTTAGTAAATTGCTGTTGTGTGGGTCTAAAAATCTCTAAGCAATCTAAACCAAGCTGAAGTTGATGTCCATGCTAATTTTTAAGCTGGTGCACAACTGACCTCTGAAACTTTCTAGGTTATGGATGAAACTCTTGATCCCTGATCAAGGAAAAAGAGCCAAGTTTCGCTTTCCACTTAGGAGACCAATCACTCTGAGTTGTATAAAAAAATGGACCAATAATAATTGGGGTTGAGGTCACTTATATTTAAGTGTCACTAATTCAGGTTTTTGCTGAGGAACTAAGCATTCAGCTGTTGGGTTACAGTTGTTGTCAGCAAGACATAGTGTCTCTATTCTCTCCATCAGGAAACAAGGGGTACATCTGTAACTAAGATGCTTCGTTTTATTTGTTCACTAGATGTTATGTCAGGAAGGACACGTTGGCGTCTCTATGGAAAATGTGACAACTACTGAACAGTCTGAATCAGTTTGGGGTGATGTGCAGCAGAAAACGTCACTTATGGGGCAACCTTTCAATGTCCCATGTGGCATGGAATTACCAGATTTCATGAATAATTTAGGCAAAATGTAATGACTTTTACCTAGCTTACACTTAGGCTTAGGGGTTTTAGTTTTTGTTACAGCAGTACAGTGGGGATCTTCCAGCACAAAGTTTCCATTTACTGGTTCCAGTTCCAGTTCCAGTTTTTATTTACTGGGGCCTTAATGGGGAAGCACTACATGTGGAGCAATTTATTTATAACATAGGATCTGTCAAGGGAAAAACACGGGTTTACCTATAGGGTAAACTTTGGAAAAGCAAACAAGTATGGTGTTCCAGTGCATGGAACAAGCATATAGGGCACTGATGCCAGTAAAGGAACATTACATCTCTTGGGTCATGCATCAGACATCTCCACTGAGTCAGGCGCTGTGGGCACCAGAGGGATTCCCTAGGGTTCGAAAGTTGAGGAGCTTACTAGAACTGTACATACAGTATGTCTCGGCTAAGGGTAACAGACCTCTTTAACAGCCAAATTGATGCTCAGAGCATCTAAAGCTCATTGGGTAGTTCATATAAATCCACGGTGTTCAAACAGGACACTGCAATGAGTGGGCTGGGTCTGCCTCCTTTGAGTGAAGTACTTTTTAGTTCACCATCACAATGCAAGATATAGCTAACCTGATTTCAAGGCACAATTCTTTGCAAAAAATACATCCAAGTCCTACCCTTTTGACTGAAACCAGTGTGAACAGGAACGCAGTAATTTACATCAGATATTTCATCTCAACTGAGTCAAATAGTTTGACATTTTGCATGTCTTCTTTGACTCACACAACCATTTTAGGTCCTGGGGTCTGCTAATAAGGTAATGTGAATCTAGAGTGTTTCGCTAAAGAGACATGCTAAATATGCAATGTCAGACACAATGCACTGCAATGGAGCTAGTGATGTCACTGTATTAGGTGTGCACATTAAAAGCAATGCATGCAGCTCAGTTTACAACTGCACCTGGTCTGCATCCAGACGCCTCTTGATGAGGGTGCTTAGAAAGTTTCATGCTCCTGGCATCTCTCTAGAATTGGATAAACAAGTCATGCTTCCCAAGCAACTTGCCATCAACTGCATCATGAAGAGCAGCAATGACAACAATATAAATCTTAAGGGTACTTAAGATTTATAGACAGCTTACCCCAAAGGAAGTATAATATAATTATTTAGCAGAAGTTTGGGGGTATTTACATTATGAAGATCACCATTCTTGTTGAGACTCAAGGTGTAGACACTCTTTATAGAGAGAATTTAAGGGTCAACTATCATGGTATGTTACTTAAGTCTTTCATGTCCAGTCAAAGAGTTACACGTGGAGGTTCCAAAGATCTGGAGATAGGTGACAGATGATGCCACAATGCACTGTCACTGAGAAGAAGGTCATTAGAAGGTCATAAGAACTCGCTAATGAGGTGACGAGAAGCATCTAGGAAGTAGGTCCGGGTTGGCCAGTACAGCACAATCAATGACACTTGCTCCTTGTCCACGCTGACCTTGCACATTTGTAAAACACATATTTGCACAGGCCTCAGACCAAGCTGCATATCAGTGCATCTGTGCCTGATTGGGCCTCACTTAGGAAATAAAACAGCTAGCAGTTGGAGGATTTGTGGAAAGCAAAAAGGACTCCATGGGTTTCCCCAAATCAATTCCAGAACAGCTGGATGACCTTGGGGTGGAGTCTGCATTCTTTTTGGAGCATTGGCTGTTAGAGCACAAAGTGCCACACAATTGAGCTTGCACAGAATATGAAAGGCATTTAGCAATTTGAGCCACATGTAACTCCAGAAGAGCAGATGGCAAGCAAACACACTCCTCCTCATTACACACTCCTACCTGTAGAAAGGCAATGTCCAACAAGAACAAGAGTGTGCAGCAACACAATGGAATGATAAGTGTCATGGTGCCAGACCATCTTGGGACACAGCTTCAGATGCCATATGTCTCCACAGGAGACTCTTATTTGAGAAATTTTCAGTAGTAAATTGGTTCAGGTTGGGAATCACTGACTGACTGTATTTGGTGGTGAGCCATACCATCATGGAGACAGAGGCCAGCTCCGACCTAATAAAAGAGACACTATGAACAGGGAGAGCTTGCTCTTTTTCCCTTTGACTTAAATCCTAACTGGCTGAGGTGCAGAAGCACTTCCTATACTGTATATATCTGTGTTCCCAATCGTAGATCAACTACTCTCAGAACTAGACTAAAATGAGCTGAAGTCAAGTTGGGAATTCAAAGCCCAGTTCCCATAGCAGGGTAAGGGCACCTGATTTGGTAAAAACCTGTGAAAAAGCCATGTATCATTTCATGTATCATCTACCCAGCTAATTAGCTCTCTGGAAAGGGGTGAGTCCATTTCTAGCCTGATCTCAGTGTCTGCCTGAGAAAAGACGGCCATCAACTTAGCAACAAATGCAGGCTGAGCAACTAACATGGAGTGAGGAAGCTCAGATGTGCTGGCGGTGGAAGATACAAGCTGCAATGGACATCTGATCCTGAGTATTCTTAAATAGCACCATGACTGGATGCCCAACAAGACCACCCTCTAAGGAAAGGAAACCACCACATTCAGAAAAACATGAATGGGCCAGTGTCTTGAAAAAGACGTGAAGCAAACATGCTTGCTCTTTTTGTGAATAGGATTTTTTTGTAAAAATGAAACTGCTCTTTTAAGTGAAGTGCTTCGGGTTAGCACACAAGCACCCAGATAGCAACCACTAAGAAAATATAGCAGGAAACATTGCTCTTCACACAAACCCCATTTCATACAACTTGTGTTTGGTCTCCTAAGCAGATTCTTCAAACAGTCATTCATGACATATCTCGTGGTGACCAACTAAATCATTTGCCTGACCACAAACAATGTCCATATTGATCTATGCTCAAGCACCAAAGCTAACGCCTAGAAAATGATGGTTCATGTTATTGATATTCTAAGAAGACATTGTTTTCTGTTCTGTGTGATCAAATACACGTTATTTCCAATGGATAAGAACTGATTTTTACCTGGTTTTAAGTTTAGAGTGGGCTTTTTTTTTGGGTTTTGTTTTGGATGGACGTCAGCTTATATAATAGAAATTCAAAGAACATTACAGGTCTGTAAAAAAGCATAATAAAGCACTTTAATGTATGCACATTTTTAATATTTCAATTAAAAAGTCTGAGAGGTGTATGCATTTGTAGTATTCTTTTTTTATTTGTTTTTGAAATCTGCCTATTATGTTAATATGTTTGCTTAAAAAATGAAACATATCCTCAAAATGGTTCACTCTTTTTCTTTTTTTAAACAGTTCTTTTAGCACAGCAGTGTAGCTATGATCCCACATGAAATTCTGATGTCAAATGATTGGAAACACTTGTGCAGTCCATGTCATATGTGTTAATCATTTCAGTTTTTTTTAAGTTCCCTCTGAAAAGAAAAAAATACATGAGGCATGTATACATTGAAAAAAAAAACAATATCACAGTTAATTTGGAAAGAGAAGCACATATAACAAGTTTTTAAGCATTACATGACCAATAAATAAAAAATACCTGATTTACTCACCCTCAAGTCATTCTAAAAACACAGATCAAACAGGCTTGATGAGTGAATAATGACAGAGGTTTTAATGGACATTTTGGTGGTAAAGAATTAAGAGCATTAAACTCCTATTTCAACAGACATTATTCCATATCTATTAATTCCACCCATATAGCAAGAGACCATTCAATTATTATCGGTTCTCAGAATTTGCTATGACTAGATAAATGTTTTAGATAAAATGTTAGTATTTTTTTTTTTTAAACTACTAGTAATATGTCTTCAAAAACATTTATTTGCAA
The DNA here is from genome assembly GCA_903798205.1 of Danio tinwini. Classification (NCBI taxonomy): domain Eukaryota; kingdom Metazoa; phylum Chordata; class Actinopteri; order Cypriniformes; family Danionidae; genus Danio; species Danio tinwini. The sequence goes on along the minus strand of CAIGQZ010027068.1, from coordinate 10,967,767 downwards.
ATAACAAATGCTCTCTATAGAATTTTTCCCAAATGATAATGTTTGTATACTGTACAGGAACTATACTTTTTAAAAGTAAATCCTGATAACCAACGATAACTAAAGTGGTCTCTTATTTTTTTCCTGAATGAATTTCTGTTAAAATAAAAATTAGACATCTCACAATAAAAGGGGGCATGTGGTTACATTAGCTTTCCATTTTAGGCAAGCTGCATTTAAAAAAATTTGGTAAGTCCCATTGAATCATCTTCATGGCATCTAAATTTCACAGCTACAACACACATTGCCTTGTTCATAACCATACTGTACATAATTGTTTTTTACTTACTGTACTGACAATGGTAAAACAAAAAAGTAGCTGCTACAGTATGAATTAGCATAACAAACAAACAAAAATACTTATAACAACATTATTACAGCAACAAAAGAGGCAAAGGTTACAATAAATGCCTGAGATTCATGCAAGATTTGTCCAAAATATCAAAGGGCAGCATTTCAACAGCTCTTTGACTGCTGTTTAAAATGAAATTGACACATGCCAGTGATAGAAAACACAGGACTTGCATAGAATGAATGAATGTCTTCAAATCGTGTGAACGTCTGCAATATCATCAGCACCTTTAAACAAACATCTTTTCATTCCCTGAACATAAATCAGAAACTGGCATAATTCACCAATATATTGCACCTCTCTGTAGGAATATAACCTAGTATTGTGGTTTAGTTGTTTTATAGATTTACTCTTGTGAGTAATAAACCAGTCAATTGAATCTGAATGCTGAATAACAGTTCCAAGGTCCCTTCATACTAGGGGTGTAACGGATCACGGTTGATCCATGATTCGTAGGCTACGGATCACAACCCACGGTTCGAAACACCCACAGATTAATACTTTTATTTATTTTTTTGCTTAAAGATTAATCCTACATTTGTAACAATCTCAGAGAGATCACCTCACACTTCAATCAAATCACATGTATGAAAGCATTTAGGCTTTCCTGTAAAATATAATGATGACGGATGTTGTGGTAGGTTATTTGGGATGTGGTGGGTTTATTAAAGGTGTTTTCTGTCACTATACTTGTTTAGCCTGCATCAATCATTTAATGTAAGCTGCATGATTAATCATTAAAAGATCGGGATCTCAACACCCGCGCAGCATAAATTACAAATAGTGGTGATTTACATATGTTTATTAACTCTGCGAATCGCTGCATTCAAATCTGTGCTTGAAAAGTGCTAAAATCAATATAGAGATTCTTTAGTCTTTAGTTTAAAAACAGTCAAATAACACAGAAATACTGGAATAACAGCTTATAGTTTAGATATAACCACTGATGTTTATGGTAAAAATCACCATCATTTGCATTTAACTTGACGCTCAAAAATGAAAGTTGTAGGCTGCATTTTACCTTACTTAACCAATAGGTGGCGACCAGGGGCACTGCTAGGGTCGAAAGGGTTAAGGGGCTTAGCCCCAAAGAAGTCTCCCCCCCCCCCCCCCCCCCCCCCCCCCCCCCCCCCCCCAAAAAGAAGTTCTAATTCACCCAGCTGAACACCCCCTGCAACAAATGGTCTATATATGTTCTTTCAGCCATCTTAGGTATTTTTATAAGAATAAAGTCATTTTATAATCCGATGCTAACTGGCATAGCATGTTACAGCAAAATATAGCTATAAAATAATAAGCTAGATGCATGAACTCACTGTGAATTAACTATTACAGAAACAGATGTGACTGGCTATATCATATCTAGATAAATATATCTAGATATTTATATATCTAGAAAGCTAGTACAATTCACGTTTTTATGAATACGTTGCATGTATTTACATTAATATGATGCACATTTTATTGATTCCAGTTATTTTATTTCACCAAAACTACACACATTTTATACTGTGAAAACAAATATTAAGCTTTAGTTTTATTATTACCTTATTAGCTTCAGCTCCTCAAAATAATGAATAAATGACGACAGTGCAGTGGTGGGATTTTTTTTTTAACACTTGCCCTGTGACAGCAGTCCCACTCTTACCTGCCGGTAAAACAGGTACTGGTGATCAGCTGACTATTTAATTACCTGACACAAAAGCTGCGATAAGTGGAATGCGCGTGATGTATGTGGTCATTTTAAGTACTTGGATAACAAAATTATTGTTCTACATCCAAATTTTTTTAAGTGCAATTTATTCCAAAAGATCAGGGGCTGTTGACAATACATCAGTGGCTTAAGCCCTCAAAGCCCACCCCTCGCAACACCACTGGTGGCGACAACCAACTATCAAAAATATGCCACTCAATAATTTTTCAAAAATGATACATCTAGCAATGAAACTTGAATATTTATGGGTGAATAACTGAATAATTTATTAAAAATGAAACTAAAAATAAAAGTAAAATAAAATAAAGTTAGATTTCTACATTTAGCGTTATCAGCAACAGAAGTAGTAACAGTGACTTTCTCACAGTACTGAATATTTTACAATTTATTTTTATTCAGCTGATTATTTCTTTATTTTATTTTAAATAAAATTACAGCTTCTAAGTTTTGTTTGTTAAAACCAAAAGTGTTTTGCAGTATGGCTTTTATAATAAATGGAAAGCAAATTACATATGTCTCCTCACCTTTTTGGCTGATCCGAAAAATGGTCCGATCCATGACTAAAAAACCATAATGTGATCCGAACCGTGAGGTTTGTGATCCTTTACACCACTGCTTCTTACATCACAATTAATAATGCATCATTGAATTTATTTAACAATTCAGTCGTCCCTTCAACTTGTTTATATTTTATTATGGCTAAAACCCTTTTATTGTGTAAAGGCTCAAGTTTAAATATACAACATATGATAGTAACCATACCATGGACATTTACAATATAATATAATATAATTTTCTGTTATATTTCTAAATCTATACATTTTTACATACATTTCCTGCCACTTTCCCCCCAAAGTGATCCTTTCAATTGTGACTAATTAGAAAGAAAAATCATAAAAAAACTAACAATAAACCACTTTAAGAGACACTTCATACCAAAAATGAACATTCTGTCATAATTTTCTCAGCCTTGTGTGAACCCTATATGTTTATTAATTTACAATTATTCACTAATTTCTCAAAAAAAGCCCATAAAAAATTATATATTTATATATAT
>CAIGQZ010027068.1:10926211-10948443 GCA_903798205.1 Danio tinwini | reverse complement strand
TTTTTTTTTTTTTAGAGATTGCAAATTATGTAGCCAGTATGGCTGCATTTCGTCTTTAAAACGAGAGCTACGGGGCGGCCACTCCATTTTACACTTACCTCCATATGGACGGCTTTTCCACTGTTACCAGATTGTCCAGTGGCCTGTCGCATATGTCAACTGACTTGTAATGTGGAGTTGACCATGACGACGGGGTTCAAGTGTGGTGAAGAACGATTCCAGAAAGCAGGTAAGACAAAAACGAAAGCCAAAGAAGTAAAAACAAGTAAATAACAGGGTGAAAATGTGGTCAAATCTATCAAAACACTATCAGTTGGGTTTAGGGAAGGGTGTAGGTTGTGGGGATCAGTCGGTCGGTCAGTCTGTCAATCAGTAAGTCACGTGAGAAGAGAAGGTGCAAATGGTACTGCGCAAGAGAAATTTGAGATCTCAAAAAGTGTACACAGCAGCCTCTGCCGGATTCACGAAAACAAAAACTACAAAAAAAAAAAAACGTAGCTCCTGGGACGTATTTTGCTCCCTCCAGAAATGTATTTAGGGGTACGTAATCATAATGAGCCTGGGTTGGAAACAGAATATTGAGTAGTGGCGGGGTTTTATTTTTGAGCTCCTCCTCTCATCTTTCACTCACAGTAAACGAACAGTTTGAGGGGCGTGGCTAAGCATATTTCATCCAAGCCAGAAAAGGACTGCTATTCCAGAGTGAAAGCATATTTAAATTCCCAAAACAAACAATTTTAAACTTGAATGGATTCATGTTTCTCTTTAAGACTAACAATGTGCACACTGTTAACAATTTCCTGTAGAATCTACAGTAACTTACTGGCAGCAGTTCGCCAGTAACTTACTATAAATTCAATCACAGCAAAAACACTGTATTTTTACCATTTATTTTGCTGTATATGTATTTACAGTATTGTATATCTTTATTGTAAAATATACAGTAATTTTCACAATGCAACTTTAAAATACAGTAACATACTGCATAACTGTCCTACAGTAAAATACAGTTTGTATTACAGTTAAATACCTTGTAATTTACAAAAATCGTTAACAGTGCATTAGGACATTTAACATGGTAAAATTAGGTTTCATACAGGCTTTTTAAAGTCTTTTAAAAAGTACTCAAATTGGTTTTGTTCCAAATATGCTAAACTATTGTAACATTGAATGACATTTTGGTCATTGACTTTTGTAAATCATGGTAAAAATGTACGACACTACTACTTTTTTGATGCTTGGAAGGTCCTTTTTGTCTCTGAGCCATATTCTGACATCATGATTACAAAAGTGACATCATTTTTGCCAACATAATACAAATGCAAGGCACAACAAAAGTTTACTCTAGTGTACAAATTCTATATTTTTACTGTTGGCAATGATTTACTACTGATATTTTGCACAGCTGTTATTATATTTGTTGGATTATGGTTCAAAAATATGAAATTGAGAGGATGCCCATCTTTGTATTGTTCAGAAAAGTATATTGCATATGTTTCCATCCTCGAATAAAGTATTTTTAAAAGAAGATACCACTCAGCACTACTTGTAAACAGTCCAATAATTTTTCCATATACTTTATACTGTCTAATAAACACACTGCAGATGTAGAGTTACAGTAAACATGGTGAGGGCTTATGCTTGAGTGAAAATATTGTTTTAATTTAGTGAAGTTTCTTTCTTCAAGACTCCGAGGGCAGAAAGTAGTTTTAAAATGAGCCGGATGCCATTCTGATAACCCTAATGTTCCACTCTTTTGTTGTTCAATGTGATTGCTGTGCAAAGGTCTTCATTTTCACTTGGCAGGAAAAGCCAAAGTGTTGCGTGACAGCTGTTCAGTTTGTAGACCGATAAAATGGGTTTCCTTGAAAAGTTTTTCTGAATTGGATGTCAAATAAGATAACATAAATCACACACAGTCATTGCTGAAACATGAATTTCGAAATATAAAACAACAACTTTAAAAGGTTTCCACATACTGCACTGTAAGATTATACAATGAGATTATATTCATCCATTGGCCCCACTCTATATTAGGTGCAAAATCAGGGTATACCAGAAGTAGGAGGTGGCGCTTTCTTTTTGCACATCATTCTCTCAGCAAACTAACAGTAAGAGGGGTGTGGTTAAAAATACTTCTGCATTTGGGTGGCAGTAGTTTGAAGCAAACACTCAGACTTTGATTGAGGATTAACAAAAGAAACCTTTTTTTCAGCATATTACACTTAAAGAATAAAAATATGCATTAGCATATATATAGCATAGTTCACATTGGATTTTAAAATGGTGGCAGACTGCTATTGAGGCACTTTATACAAACACAGGCTCACTGAATATAGGTGCTTCAGCTTACATTTTTGTAAAACTCCAAAAATGTACTTCAATATACTGTAACGCATGAGTTCAATGAAGCCCAGTTCCACAAAAGAGATAAAAACAATGTAAAATCAAGGTCATACTATGTACTTTTCTCTTGCATTTGCTTTTGAATACACTATTTGTTGGATATAAGGAAGTGTTTAGGTTAGTGGTTCACTACACTGCCTGACAAAAGTCTTGCCATCGATCCCATTTGTATGAGCAACATATAATAACTTGACGTCTAGTTGATCATTTGTAAAAGTGGTGGAATGCAGATTTTTCCCATGAATCATCAGTTGAACTGCATCCAAATCATCACAAATACTGCAGAAGACCTACTGGAACCTGAATGGACCCAAGATTCTCACAGAAATCAGTCAGGTTTGGTAAAGGAACAAAATCATGGTTTGGGGTTACATTCAGTATAGGGGTGAGCGAGAGATCTGCAGAGTGGATGGCAACATCAACAGCCTGAGGTGTTAAGACATTTGTGCTGCCCATTACATTACAGATGAGGGCAAATTCTTAAGCGGGATACCACTTCTTCTCATACTTTAGCCTCCAAAATAAATTTCCTCAAAGCAAAGAAGGTCAAGGTGCTTTAGGATTGGCCAGCCCAGTCACCAGACATGAATATTATTAAGCATGTCTAGGGTAAGATGAAAGGCATTGAAGATGAATCCAAAGAATTTTGATGAACTGCAAGAACGCTTTCTTTGCCATTCCAGATGACTTCTTTAAAAAGTTATTTGAGTCATTGCAGAGATGTATGGATGCAGTCCTCCAAGCTCATGGGAGTCATACAATATATTAATTATTTTTTTATGTTTATTTTTTATGTAAGACAGTTTATGTTTGGTTTTGGTTTTAGTTTGGCAGCAGTAGTCCATGACTGCCTTCATGTTTTATTTATGTGTCTTATTAAAATGTTTAAACATTCACTGGTTTCCTGTTCCTTGTTACAATGACTGTGTGCAATTCATGCTATATAACAAAATTGCTAATGTTAAATACAGATAAATAAAGTTCTGTCATGACCACTGAAAGATTTAGTATAGTAATGAATGTGTATACTGCCATGTTTATGTATTTGGTCTTGGTATCTATATTCAGGTGGAGCTGGGGGGGGGGGGGGGGGATCCAAAACTGTTTTGCAGATTCCAAATGTGAACAACACTGAGGTATTTAAATGCTGAAGAGCAAGCTCTTGGCCACTGAGGCGACAAAAACCAATCACCTGCACTATGTAGTATAAAACCTATTGGATAGGACTGATCAACCTCTGAGCCATTCGAATTTCATGACAGAACTTTGTATTTATTATGCTAGTAAATTAAAACTAAGAATCCATTCAAAAGTACAGAGGAAACCCATGGCAACTTAGCATTGTGAGTTGGCCTAGAGGTTGAGGTTATAGCTTTGTTTAACTCTTGACTTTATTTGTAACTGAAGATCCATATTTTCAACCAAGACTGCAAAAAACAAAACTAAAAGAAGTCAAACAAATGAAGAATAAAATTGAAGATTTGTACATAGCTTGATTTGTATAAGCCGAAACTGCCTTGTGCAAACTTTAACTACAGCCGAACCAAAAATTTTTCATACCTCTGGGGTATAAATAATTTCGGGGTGGCTTTATATTCATACCCTCTTTTGGTCAGTTTAATCAGTGAGACGAACCACCACTTTGAAAGAACTGCTTTAGCTATGGACAAAACATTGACAGTGACAGTCAGACAAATTGTGACATTCCATACAATGCAAATGACATTCATGAATCATTTCTGTGGTGATGTAAACAGATTTGATGAGCCAGCACAACAGATGGTTCCATCTGGAATAGCTACACTATCCTTGTTATGCCAAAACAGCACCTTCTCCTGTCAGGAGAAGAGGGGCAAGCTCTTCTCCAGGTGCAGGGTTTCCCCAAGGTGTATAGGGTTGATTCAGAAAATAAGTCAATGCCTTTTGCAGTAATGAGAATGATCAGAATGATAAAGATAAGTAGGACATTGGTCCACTAGTGTACTTTCTGCACCAGAGTTCAAGGCTGGCACTTCTTTGACCATCTGCTCGACTGCAGTTTTTTTTTTTGCCTGTGTCCAGTTTGGACCTTCCCAGCGGTTTGGGCAGCGGTCGGCCAGTGATGGGTCTGTCAGGACTAACTGGGCTAGTTGGACTGTTAGTAGCAGTGGTTCCTTCAGGTGTTCCTTCAGTGATCTCAATGCGTGGAGGCTCCATCAGGTCGAAAATGTTGAAGGCAGCCGGTTCAGGCTGACACATTACTGAAGCGTCTGCAGTGTTTTGTCTTACCAGACCATTTGCTCCAGTCTGGACACCAACAGATACCCGTTCGCTCAACTGAGAGGAACTGGTGCCAGTAGCAGCCTCCCGGCACATCGTCCACATGTTATAGCACTGGGTGAAATTAAAGAAGTTGCTGTTAAAAGTTTTGAGTTCCCCACAGACATCCCTGCGCAGCTCCGCAAGCTCATAGCGCATCGCTGATATTTCCTCTTTCCACTGCATGTTAAAGGCAGCCACCATGTTTGCTGACTCTTTGAAAGCCTGAATAGCCTGCGGGACAGGAGGATCTGGTGGGGGCTGGGATGGGGGCGGACATGGGGCTCCACGGTATGGATGTGTGGAGGTAGGAGGAACAGAGATAGCTGTGACTGTGGAGCTGGTGCTGTGTTGACTTCGTGCCGCATTTTCTCTTTCGAACCGCTCGATTTCCTGATAAGCTGAGGAGCTGGCGCCATCATCATCCTCAATCATATCCTCATTTAGCAATGAGGTGCCCTCCATTGCATCATACCCCTCTGGAACACAAATTTAAATAGGGAGATTCAAAGGAATGAACAGCTGTGTAATTCGGGAAAGCCTCTCACTTTATCTAATGTCAACACTTGCTTGGTGTCTCAAAGTGTGTATCTGTGTATCATCAGTATGTGAAGAAAGCCCCTGTACACACAATTTTCAACTGCATCCTCTATCCTGCTCCTGGAGGATCCTTCAGAATTTAGTTGCAACCATCATCAAACACACCTGAAGAATCTAATTAAGGCATTCAGGATCACCTGACAATCATGTTTGAAGGCATGTTAATGCAGGTTGGAAATAAATATTCAGGACAGCAAATCACCAGGAGCAGCTCTTACTACACTAGTATCTAGGAGTAAATTCAACTGTCATGTTTACCAACTCAGATGAAGAGCAATTAGATTTAGTATTCATCAGGCAAAGTAGGAGGTCTGTTCTGCTGTTAATTCTAGATTGTAGGTTAACAAAACTTTTTGGTTTGACTTTCACAGGAAGCAAGTAAATACACTTCCAACTAGTGCAGGGGTTTTTCTAGACCTTTTTCACTGGGGCATGAGCTGAAGTAAATGCTAATGAAACTTTATTTATCTATGGGATTGACATATCTTAAGCATGGGGAACCTCTGTCATAGAGGAGCCACTATTCTGCAGAGTTTTGAACCAGCAAATCAAGGTCTTAGGGGTTACTATAAGGTTGAAGCAGAACTCTGCAGGACAGTGGCAACTTCAGAACAGATCTCCCCCGTCACTGATGCACATCAACCTGAGATTCATGTTCTAAACTACTGTTTCAGGAATCAAGTCAAGTGTTCAATGTTATCATTATTACCAGTTTAAAATATAAATCAACAATGCCAGATTCATCAATTATGAATAAATCACTCTAACAAGAGTGTCAAAATCTGTTCTTGAGTGTCCTGCAAAGTGTCCCTCAAAGACAATTGTCAGGAGATGTCTAGTATATGGCTGGGCAAGATTGGTCTTAAAAAGCAGAGTTTTGCTTCAACCCATTTCAAACACACCCGAACAACTTAATCAAATCTAAGGGTTACTAGCAGTATGTTCCATTTGGAAGGGCTCATCTCTATGCCCTAATCCCTTCTGAAGGGTTTACTGTTTCAAAGGGATTATAGCATTGGAATAAGTGCTTCCGAATGAAGCAGACAGTACTCCACTTAAGGATCGTAAGGGCCAATTGTGTCCATCAGTTGTACCCTACGAAATTCTTCATTTCCCTTCGAAGTGGCCAGTTTTGAGCAACTCAATTTGGAACAACAATATGGAGATTATGCTTGTTTCCTCTCCAAAGTGCCCATCGGAAGGTGATATAAAGTCAAGCCCAAAATTCTTCATAACCCAGGGGTATGAATGATTTCTGGCTTGACTGTATCTCATTTTAAAGGTACTGTTCAAAGACACAGGCAGTAGAGTTTTTGTCAGAACAGAATCAAAATGTGCAAAACTGTGGCTCTCCAGGACCAAACTTGCCACCACTTGGTCTAGTATCTGAGTCCAGTTGAATCTTTCAAAGGCCACATATGAACATTCCAACAAAGGATGTCCCAATTCAAGTGTTCCTCAAATGCTGTCTTGAAATACATCCTTCGCAATAAGCCAATAAAGGATACCTACTTTGACAAACTATGAACCATGTTTGTTTTAAGACAATTTTTAAAAGTGTCTACTACAAATGTTATTGTACATGTTGTTATACTGTTAATGCTAGTCACAGTTTACAACAAGACCAATCCTACTTAAAAAAGTGAATTGCCTCATTTGGTTGCCCTTTGTAGACTTTGAAGGCAGTGTTCTTTGAAGTCCTCATCCTTGAAAGAATATAGCCTCTGAATTTAGGCTCAGCAAGTGAGATTTATGACCTTGGCTAGAAGGTTCAAATGTGTTAATTTGGGCTAGAATTAAACACTGCAGGACAGTGGCCCTCCAAGAACAGATTTGGCCCTTGTTTCTAAAGAAACAAATTTATACAAATTAATCACCAATTTACCAAACTGCAAAATGGCTGTCAATTGCCATAATACTGTGTTAATGTTAAGCTAGAATTCGTTCTAGGAAGGAAAACTTGCAAAACTTGCAAATGTGAAGTGGATCTTAGAGCATGCAGATAAACTATCAAGATAAAGATCAAAATATCAGCACTTTTTTTGATTGATGGATATTGCTGTGCTCCAGCATTAATGAAAAGCTAGAACCACCCCTGGTTTAACGAACTTATTTATTTTTTTTATTCATTGATTGTAACTTTTATTGCAGTTGACCATGTTGTGTTGGCAGGGTCTTTCACTGTTTCACTCCCATACATTTAGTTTTTAGATGTGTGTGTTTACACTGCCTTCTCACTCACATAAAAGAACATCTCATCTATTCAGCCTTTCCATCTTTTCACAGCATAGCCAATAGAAACCAATGCTATTAACCACCATTTATCTATTTATCAGATCACAGAGCATCATAGCAAATGCCGAGGCTGTTTTTTTGAACTTTGAATTTTAGCGATTTCTTGCTTTTGTGCAACAGAAAAGATGAAAAGGTAATAAAATGTCAAGCAATCATACAGGCAAGGAGATATGAACCCTATTGAATATGTTAAAAGCCCATCTATCGAGCTGATTGGACCATGTGGAGTTAAAACGGGAGAGATTAAAAGAAACAAGATCCATTAAAGTCGTTGGGTTTTTGTGAGGGCTGCACCAGGCAGAGGCTGCAATCCCACTGTCCATCACGGCTGAAATCTTCCACACCAGCTCTTACTTCCAACCGCATTTTGCTGGCCACGTTTGTCCTCCAGAAATGCCAGGGTTGGTAGAAAAATTGTAATAAAGTAGTTTTTGCAACATTTTCAAACACTCTAAGGAAAAACCCACCAACCCACTGCAACACAAATGGAAGGAAAATTAAGAAGAACGGAATCTTTTCCAAGATTCAATTTAAATCAACTCTCAGTTTGTAAAAATAAAATAAAATAAAATAAAATAAAATAAAATAAAATAAATAAAAACAGTATAGTAATACACTTACAATGGATTTCTGTGTGGCAAGCTACTGTAAAAATTAGTTTGTAAAAAGGAGGCCAGCAAATATGGTCTTTGTATTTGTACTTTTATACTCATGTCTCATAGATTTCCATTGTAAGTGCAAATTAACTGTATTAAAATAAAACAAAATAAATAAAGCATGGTTGTTTTGGCAACTAAACACTGGTTTCCCCTATTCTGACCTTTAGTGATGTATTGTTCTTTCAAAGGACTAGTCCTGATTTAGTTTGAGAAGGCAGTGCAAAAACACACATATCCATTGAAAGATGTATGCGTGTTGACATTATAATACCTGTAACAGGCATCCCTCCAGCTGCTCTTTTCCCCTGGATCTCCTTTATGTGATGGTCAATCACAGAACACCCAACACCTTACTTGATATTTCTAAATGTTTTTAGCCGCAACTAAATTTAGCTTCACCTACTGAGTGAATCTTTGGGGTATGCTTGATAATATTTCTCTGATAAGTCAGTGCTTTTGAATTGAGAGCATCAATACCAGGGCTTAAGCAATTATTAGATTTGTTTTTAATCGTTAAGGGAAGAAAGCATCTAATTAGCTTCTAGCATGTACACAAAGTATAGTATCTCGTAAAACCAAAGTAATACAGGACTGCTGAAAGAAAAAAAGTCCTCCGTAATGATTGAAATCCTTTTGAGATAATGCTTTTGTCCTACAGCCAGTCGACGGGGATTGCGTACAGAGCCATATGTGGTGAAAGCACTTCAGCGGAGTGAGACGGTGGGATTGGAGAGCTCTCCTTTCTCCTTAGATTCTTCGTTGTGTCGTCAGTATGAGTTTTTGACATTATAAAGGTCCAATCAAATCAAACTCCAGGTTCAATAGCAAACACAAAGAAGCCCACAGTAAATGAAAGAAACAAAGTTTGCCTGGAGTGACCAAACAAAATCATACAAAACAAATTAGCATTTTGAATAAAAAAACTGAAACGAAAACACAGTAAGTTGGAAAAAAAGAAAGGTATTTTCAGTGTTGCAATATTTGACATCAATTTGTGGTATTTCAATAGGGTTCATAGCTTTACTCCATGTGTACACCAATTACAGCAGGGGTGTTGGGGTAGGGTGTAAGGCAGCTGTTCTGAAACAAACACTTTCTGACAAGTATGTGTTGCAAAAAATGTCTCCATATCTGCCAGGATGTCTTCTGCTCATTAGCTGGTATTTATGGTAAAACTGGATTAGGATAATAGGATTTGTGTTCACATCTAGTTTTTGAATGTACAGGAGATCATTCAATTATAGTGTTATGAATAAATTAATTAGTTAATTAACAAGCCCACTAAAACAGAACTGTTTCACACATTAATTTTTACTATTTAAGTACTTTTCATCTCCTTAAAATATTTTTATACATTTTTTTTATTATACAAAATGACCTGCCCATGTGGTAAAGTTGGTTTAGCATACATAAAATGTGATCTAAAAGCAACATTTCAAGAGTTCACACTTAAGGCCGATTTATACTTCTGCGTCAAGTGCACGCGTATGCTACTGTGCAGCCTACAAGTGGACGCATAGCCCCTCGCCGTGGCCGTCGGTGACGTTGACGAGCACCTCTCAAAAAATATAACGCGTACGCGTAGTGCAAGCTCTGTAATTGGTCGACTTGGTAGCTCTGACGAGTGTGGGCAGAGGTGAGAGCCGCGCGCCCGATGCAGCAAGTGTTTACAAGTGTGGAGTCCCATGAAGGAGCTCCGGATAAAGACTTTTGTTTTGTCTTTACCGCCAGTTCCTGCCTCAAAATGAACTAATTTGAGCCACTTGTACATTAAGGAAGTGTTCAGAAAAACAAAACACCAGCGAAGAAACACGACACAGAAAAACATAAACACCTACTGCCAGATAGCATTTCGGAAGTGTATTGCAGAGAAACAGAAAAATCGCGCAGAAGTACAAATGCACGGCTGCGCCCGAGGCTTGCGTCGTGGGTCACGCCGATCACTTGACGCAGAAGTATAAACCAGGCTTTAGCCGATGATTGATAGTAAAGTGTGCTTGGCATGCTGTCCTGGGAGAGAGCCTTGAGCTCAGAAGATCCTTGAGCCCAGGGCTTATTGGGAGAGAGGAGAGTCTGAGCTCAGGTAGCTCTCAAGAGCTCCCCTAAATTTGTTCGCTCGGCCTATTCCTTGATTACTAGGGGCTGCCAAGACAGAATGAATCTCAAACTATACCAGCATATGATTATGTGGTAAATTCCCAGTACTTAAACACTCATATACTGTGCCAATTTGGTTTATTCAATTCACTTATACTGCATGTCTTTGGACTGTGAACGGAAACCAGAGTATCTGAGGGAAACCCACGCGAACACAGGGAGAACATGTAAACTCCACATAGAATTGCCAACTGGCCCAGCCGGGACTCGAACCAGCAACCTTCTTGCTGTGAGGCAAGAGTGCTAACCACTGAGCCACCATGCCACCCTGTCCTGGATTAATCTGGGAAAGAGGGGGAGGAGTAGGGGTGGATGGAGGAGATTCTTCAAAACCATAGGTCTCAAACTCAATTCCTGTAGGCCCGCAGCTCTGCACAGTTTTGCTCCAACCCTAATAAACACAGCTGATCCAACTAATAAAGATGATCATGACTTTTAAACACCTCGATTATTTAAATCAACTGTGTTTGATCGGGTTGGAGCAAAACTGTACCCTCCAGGAATTGAGTGCCCTCCAGGAATTGAAGATGACTAAGGTAAGGAAATCTGGTTATTCATGTGCGTTTGGATTCGTCAGATTAGTAAATCATATGATAGCTAATGCGGGACCAGCCGTGGTCAATATATAAGCATGTGATTCTCTCAAAATTATTTTATAAATAAACTTCGCTTAATAAGCTGTTTCAATATATGTGTATTGATTTCAATATATAAGTGTATTTCATATTATATGGCCTAAGGGTAAATTCGTAATGTTATTTTTAGTATACAATGAGAAGTATTTTTCAATACTTTTATTGTACTTCTTTGACCCCCAACTTCTCAAGCATTGGGAATTTCTTTCTCCTTACAAAATGAAGATGTTTTATGCAACACATAAAATCGCTAATGTAGTTCACAGTCATCACTTTGTGCATTCAGAAATGAAACAGCCTTTAAGGTTCTAACCTGAACTTACACATATACAATTCACACTTTTGTATAATATTGTGAATACCTCTAAAGCCAGCCTTCTTGCCCAACTGTAACCTGACTCTTTGTGCTGTGTGAAAACACTTGCCCATGGCGTGTTGCATGCTCTGTAAAACTGCTAGTTAAAAGCATGCTTTTGTTGCATTGTGTTGTCGTGTGTGTGTGTGTGATATTAGATCATTACGACCCCAATCTAGCCTCTCAATTCCATCAGACTCAAAGGATCTGGAAGCCCAGACAAGGACGCATGACTCGTGCAAAGGGAATTGCAGGCAATCGTCTTTCAACACAAACGCAGAGAAGCAAACATACACAACAGACAAGAGCTGACGGAAAGACATTCAAGTCAGTCATCTCTCAAGCACAAGGGAATCCCACTGTACATATGTAGGTATGCCAGAGTATGTAGTTCAGCATGTGCTGAATGTATGGTGGGTATGTGCTCTAAGCCTTTTCTTTTTCTCTCTCTCATTCTCTCTGTCTCTCTCTCTCTCTCTTTCTCTTTCTCTCAGGTGGGATTTGAGGCATACGGTTACCTGTTGTGGATCTGAGAGTTGAAGTGACAGTAGAGGATGTCATTGAAGGCAAGCAGTCGTCATCTTGGGAATACCCAGCCTGAATTGCACGCAGGTAACTGTGGCTTCGAGTGCGGAAAGAGCCGGGCAGGTCCAAGGCCTCCACGGCCTGGGATTCTACTTCGCTAAAAACGGACTCGCAAACTGACTCAAACTGGCCATTGACCTCAGTCTCACTCACCTGAGAGACAAAAACAGGAATAGCAGTCCTTAATTTTTCCTCTTCCTTTCTCTTTCTCACTTTGATTCTTCCCCTTTGCACAGTAAATATGAAGGAGTGTTAGCAGGAGGAATATACCACTGGCAATTTCCGACCTTGAACGTCTCAGTAGAATTATGTCAGAAAGCAACAAGATAAGAAAGAAAATACATTTCAGGCTGGAATATCATCTCATAATAGGTAAATGAAGAAAAAGCATGTTGTTTGGAGAGGGGAAAATGACACAAACAGTCAACAGCAGTCTAAACAGCACTTTTATAAAAAAAAAATGTCTATGAAATTATTGCTTCTATGTCAACCTAGCACTACAACAGAAAATTAAACACTTCATCTACACTAATTAAAAACATTTTCAACATATTTGATAGTCAGATTGTTCTAAAAAATCCTCATCAAACATCTTAGTTGTAACCTACTCCATCAGTAAAAGCCTGTAAACAGCCTCCTACCTAAAGCCCACGTAAATTCACAGCACCGCGGCTCAACAGACCTTGACTTCAGCTTTCTGGCATCCTGTTTTAACAATTGCTTATATGAAAAGAAGAAAATCTAACATCAGTCATTGAACGCCTTATTGCCTCTGTAACCAAACAGTGTGTTCTAATAAATATCTCTTATAGTCTTGCTTGGAAAATCAACTCCTACTGGTTTAAGGTGGTTAAGTTGGTCAAGTTGTGTTCTTAGAACACAATAAGTAAAACTAACTCTCCACTAGTTTAGCAAAGATCACAATAATGCCCAATCCTGTTTCTGAAGAACTCTAATGAAACTAATCTTAAAGAGCTAGGTTGGTAGTGTTTGTTCAGGGTTGAAGCTGAACTTTGCTGGAAGGATCAGTAGATCTCCAGGAATGCACTTGTTTAAGATAAGCTGAAACAACACAATTCTTGATTTTTTTGGACACTGTATTTGTTTTACCTTGGTTTTAACAAAAATCTGTTAACTCAATCATTGTGTGTTGGGGCAACATGAATGAATTTAGTTGGTGTTACTTACTGGTAAGTGTATCTGTAGTTCTGAGAAAGCTTTGCATGGGATTGCATTAGGAGAGAAAATCTTGACAATTTAAACTATTGTAGGTGTTCCAAATTAAGAGAACAACTTTAAATTTCACTTAGTTTGAAGGTTTGGATGAGTTTTGATTTTTGAGGTTACTGCTTTGTAGAAGAGTAGCACTATGTCCTTGGGTGGTGTTTACACTGATGCATATTTGTATCAATTAAAAAATGACCATTTTTAAAATGCTATTGCTGCATTTCAGTATAGACAGACTTAAAATGCAGACTTTTGAAAATGGTGTCACTCTCAGACTGGTCTGGATTCGTAAAGCCCCTCTCATATGACCATTACACAGCTAGTAGACTGCAAGTACAGATGCTGGCAAGATATATGCATACACGTTGATTGAGAATGGTGTTATTGGTTGCATAATGTGGAATAATTTCATTCTTAAATACCATTTTAAAACAAAAATGCACTAGTGTAAATGCAGGCTCAATGAGCCATAATAGTGTTAATCTCAGTGCTGTCTCTTTTATTCCATACATAAAATATAAAAATAATAAGCATTATTAAATTAGCTGATTTAAACTGCAATACAAAAATTCTAATTTAGTGATTGAGATTAATTGGCAATTGGAAACTAGATTCTAGATAAGTTTAATTCACATCATAATCCAAATGAAAGTGATTTTGCTCTTGTTTAATCTGACCAGCCTAAATCTACTGGGTTTTGAACACAGGAGGACCACTGCCGTATAGAGTGTAGCTCCTGACCCAATTAAGCACACCTGGGGCATGTTTCAGTAAGGAGGTTCAACCAACTCGTAGTTTAAACTTGAACTCTGAGTTGATTTACCGAGAGATTTAAAACTCTGAGTTTTCGGTTTCAGAATAGCTGATCTGAGTTGGGTCAATCAACTTTGAGTAGACCAACTCAGTGGTAAGTGCACAACCTGACTATAAAAAGTCATTATCAATGGAGCGCAGATGTTACGAGTGACCATAGCAACATCTGAAAGAAAGAGACCAGCATTTCTTTCTCCTGCTGAACTTGATGTGCTCATGCAGTTATAGCAAATATGACCATATATTTGAAAAAGCAACACCACTGCATCAGTGAGACAGAGACAGTTAGTGCATAGCCGCTCAAGTTAATGCGTAATTTTACATCGAATTTAAATATTTAAGTATAATAAAAAAGTAATGTAATGTGTGATGTTTATAAAAAATGTTTACACACGTTCTCACTTTTATACACGTTGATCAGTTTTAATAGATTTAAAAGTGCACTTGTGCCTCTATTATTGATCAAGTGATAGAGGTTTAAATATGACATTTACAATGTAGGCGGAACTAAAAAATATTTTTTAGAACGAATAATAATTCCATTAATCTAGTTACAGTACATGTCGAAGGTCAGTCAATTAACGCTAAATATTCATTTAAAAAGGACAAGCCTTTCTCGTACATGACTTTGTTCTTTGTGTGACTGAAATATCGGCAATAGCTATGTTTCCATTCAAAAATATGAATTAAATTCATATGCAAAACTGGAACAATGCATAAAAGATGTGCAAATAAAGCAGCGTTTACATCCAATGAATCGAAGACAACCAAATTGTCACTTCCTGATTAACTGGCGCCAAATATCAACAGTAATAACAGAATTTACTGCGGTAGAAGAAGCTGCGTCTTTTCTTTATTTAACAGGCTAAATGTACTTGCGCCTCAGAAGACAATTGACACACAATGAACACGTGGGGGCATTTGAAGCCATGAGACGCGGAGAACAGATGCTCTTGACACGCTCCAGACGCTCTGGAGGTAATTATTGATATACATTAATACTGAAACGGTTGAGGCGTTTTAGAATGACCAAAACAACATTTCAGATGTTTTACAATGTGCTCAGCCTGCTGGTTTGTCTATTCACACACATTTTCATCATCATCTCTTATAACGAACCTTTTTTTAATGCACATACTGAAATTTGTTCAGTAAAAGGGTTTTCATCACAGTTTATGAGCATCTTTTTCGAATAAAAGTTTACCCTACTCAGTTATTATGCACATGTTTTTTATGCATATTTTCAAAAAGTTCTGTGCATCATGACGTTTCCATCAATCGTTTTTATGCACATATCCAAAATGAGCATTAAAATAGGTGGGTGGAAACGTTAGGCTTAGGCGAAAAATACCACTTCCTCATTAAAAAAGTGGAGGAGACTGACAGAAACTCTGAGTTTTGAGAATAAAACCTGCTCCTGACCAGGTTAGGTTCACAGAGTAAGTTACTGACTGACGGTAACTGACTCTGAGTTAAAGTTACCTCTCTTTCAGAAACAGGCTTGACCTACCCTGCTTTCTCAAGTTTGACAAACCTGCCATTTTGAAACTGAAAACCCAGAGTTTCTGTCATTTCACTGTTAAAATACTCTGAATTTTCACTTAACCTCCTTTCTGAAACAGGCCCCTGAACCAGCTAATCAAAGTCTTACTAGGCATACTCGAAACTTCCATCCGGGCATGTTTAAGCAAGTTGGTGCTAAACTCTGCTGAACAGTGGCCCTCTAGAATAATGTTCCTCAACCCTGTTCCCAGAAGCACACCAACAGTACATATGCTGGATGTCTTCCTTATCTGATCCAATATTTCAAGATTTGGAGTCTCTCCTCATGTTCGTATGAGTTAACTCAGGTGTATTTGTTTAGGAAGGGCTTGAAAATGTGTTGTGCTGATGTACCTCCAGGAACAGGTTTGCGAAACACTGCTCAAGGGCCACGTTTGGTCTGGTTATGGGATTCATTAACCTTGTAAGCTGGTATTCATTGGAGTTACCCACTAAACTAGGGGTGTTAAACTCAGGCCGCAGCCCTGCAGAGTTTTGTTCCAACGCTGCTTTAACACAGGTTGTAGGTTTCAAACAAACCTAAAGAACTTAGTTTTTATTAGTTTGATCCTGTATGTTTAGATAGGGTTAAAGCTAAATTGTGCAAAGCTGTGGCCCTCCATGAACTGTGTTTGACACCTTTGAACTAATCAACTTAGCGCATTACTCTACCATTAATATTCCATCTAAATTAAGCTTGGTTTTGAAACATAGTCATTCAGCTTTTTTCCCAACTAATTTAGCCAAGTTGGTCCAGACCTATTATTCTATGCCCGATCAGCATTTAGCTACTCTGGTCAACCTAAATCACGCAAATCAAGCTGGGATTTTGATAGTTAATCAGCCCAACCTATTCTCCAGCTTGACCATGTTGATCTACTGCACAAAACTTCACACAGATTGACCAAGATAACCTACCTTTTTGTACAAGACCCCACCAGTTGCTATTTCAACTGTTTAAACCCCTAAAACCCTTTCAGCAAACTTGGATCAGCAAATAAACAGATAACACCTTAAAGTCAGTGTGAACCAGAAGCTGATGAGACTTTTATTTCATTATGTTGATGTACTTCCAACTGAAATGGAATTTTTAATATGGGACGGAGCTTTCTTTTTGTGCATCAACCCCTCATAGTAAACTAGAGGTAAGAGGGGCGTGGTTAAGAATATTGTGAAGCTGTTAAACTGACGTCAACAAAGAAGGGCCGAAGCCCTTTGCAAATAGAAGCAAAAAGACAAAATTTGAGTGAGGATTACCAAAACAAACATGTCTTTATCCAGTAAAATAACTTGCGTGGATTAATTATCTACTTGAAGAATAACAATGTTAGATAGGAAAATAAACATTGTCAATTTTGATTTCACACATACTTTAAGCTGTTTTTAGAGGAAACCTCATAATCAATCATAGATAATTTGACTCAAGGTAAGCATAAAGTCTACAAGAAATCTACTATTCAAAATCAGCTCAGGACAGTTGGAAAACCGAGCAGGATATCTAGATAAATGCTAAAGCCATCTACTTGAATCCACTTACTGTAGTTAGATTGTCTTTCTTGTACCTGTGTGTTAGTGATGTGTGGTGTTGCAGGTGGATGGACTCACCTGGCTGACACAGCTTGCCTGACTGAAGGTACTGACTGCACGCATGTAGCTCTGGTTTCTGGAGCGAAACTGTGGAGGGTTGAAGTTGGTTGATGGATCCAGAGACACGCTGGGGTGAGGGCGCATATCTCTCACTGTTTGCAAGTGGTAGCCCGAGCTAAATGGAGGGAACAACCAAAAACCAATGTAGCCAAAGAAAAGCCTATGCAATATTAGACTGAAGGGTCACTCTGAAATAGCCATCAATTGAGAACTTTCTGCACACTGAGATGACTGAGATGATTGACTTAGTTAATTGCATTACCTTTGAGAACCCAGATGTGACATAGTTTCAAATGTATAGCAAATGTATAGGGCACATATAAAAGCAAAACCACAATGCATTTAATATGCTGTGTACTGTATTTAACCAATGTGTTTTCTCAAAAACACATATAGCATGCTTCACCTTGACTTGTCAAAGATAATTTCCTCACGTTTTTAACCTTACATTGGTTATTGCTTAGACTTCATATAGCCTTATGGACTAACCCAGAGCAGCTGTCATGGGGAAAAAACATGTGGCAAGTTACAGTGATGCCTCAGACGACACATTATAAGCACTTCAAGTCTCAGATCAGAATCAAGGACAGTAATGGATCAATAACAATATGGATACATAAGTAAATGTTTGAAGCCTCTCCATGAATGAAACATTCACTTCCTTACAGCCAAGACATCTCACTGACTGCATCCCATTCATTAAAGTGTGAATTCTCACTTATTTGTTCTGCATATAACAGTATGACTGTTCAAAGTTTTTTCTGACCACTGTTTGGATAAACAAAGACTCTCTTGGGACAAAAAGTCTGCTATCAAACTAATGCCCCTGATTAAACTAGTGTTGCTGTGTCAGGATGTTCAGGATGCTCGAACAAACATTTTGGGAAATAAATGTTTAAAAAGGTCAAATTATGTTTTTAACTCATTCAGCTCTGCTCTTTGAGCCATAAAAATATCTGCACTTACAAAGCACAAAGTCACTCCAAAAAACAGTTCTCTATAATAGAAAGCACTTTTTCTAAACTCCCTCAAATGCCATGATTATAGTCCTGTCCCAGTATTTACATATTAAGAAATGTTTTCTTAAAACATACCCAACATACCTTGAGTAAGCAGGTTTAGGGTTAATCAAGCCAGAGTTAAGTTTTTAACAGATGGTAAGTTAACTTTCTAGAACACACCCCAGGTCTAATATACAGTACTAACACACAATTTCTACCCCAACTGTTTATAAATATTTACATAACCAACATTATGTGAACTTTGTGTGAATCTTTGTTTTAACACATTCTTATGTGTATTAAGCACTTAACATTAATGGGGTTTCAAAAAGTTTTGTTCTTACACAATGTGAAGTGACATCAGACTTTTTGTGCACTCAGAATTGTTGTATATTTTGAGATTAAACTGTTTAAAATGTTATAAATGTATACAGATATTTAGCTTGGTATTGCTGCAGTAACCATGACACAAGCTCTAAAACTCCAACCTTTTCTAGAAAAAGGGGGGTGGGGAACAGCAGCTCATTAACATTTAAAAACACACACAAAATGTTTTGTTTATGTACTTTACGCTTGTTTAGGAAGACACTGGTCTGCCTATGTAGAGGGACTATGACTGTGGTTAACATTGCATTGCATATGGGGTCACCTGGAGAGGGAATCACTCATAGCTGGCATCATGCCTCAGAATGCAGGTTGACCAAGGGGGCATACCCACAACATAATGGGCTCACACCTGGCTCTTCCGGCGAGTCAGGTAAATGGGGCCTTAAAGGAACTCTCTAGGGTTTGCCAACGAGGAACTCAAGCTACCACTATAACGTGCACGTGGCTCCTAGTTAGGGAGGGTGGCACAGCAAGCATTTTTGACACAGATCTCAGATTTCTCCCAACCCAGGTTCACTTCCTGGTCCCTGAAAAAAGGGTAGGAATCATGGGCATGTAGTCGAGCTTGTAGTCTAACTTTTAGGCATGATTCATTGACCAAAAATGCCTCCTGGTCCCAGAGCTTCTTATACAATGCCAGCGTGATCAGCTGAGCTGTCTTAAGACACAGGATCTTGATAGATTCTGACAAGAGCAGTTTGAATGGATGTCTCTGTAGTCTAGAATGGACTATGGAGATATCCAAGAGAGTATGAGAGGAGCACGAGGCAGATTGAGCCCTCTACCACCTCTGAGGAACCGAACGGCAAGGTCATGCTTGCCTATTGTCCAGCCATTAACCAGCTCATGGTGAGCGGAAACCACACTGCATCTATGAATCACACGTTGAGGTTCCAGATGGCTGAACACAGGTGCCAGATTTTACCCTGTCCCTGAGAAAGAAGGTCCTTCCTCAGGGGAATCTGCCAGAGAGGGGCCATCATAAGGAGAGTGAGCTCTGTGAACCAGGTCAGGTTGGGACAATAGGGCACAACTATTAAGACCTACTCCTTGTCATCCCTGACCTTGCACAGAGTCTGTGCAAGAAGGTTCACTGGGGCAAATGCACATTTGGACATGCCATGTAGAAGGAATCTGTCTTTACAACAGCATGCTTTGACACATGCCAAAGGAACACTTCAGTCCGCAAAAAGACAAGGTCGGTCCATGGGCTGAAACATTGGCAACACAAAAGAGTGATGGTCACTCGCTGTGTGCCAATGCGCCATGCCTATTTGGGGATGTGATCTGCAGCCAGTTCTGAAATGGTCACATATGTAACAGTTCAAGCTGCATGACAGCAGCTGTGGATGTCATATGCCTCAGGAGTCTCTGAAGTAGTTTCAGTGGGTCAACCGTTTTCCTGATGAATTGCTCAAGACAGGCCAGCATTGATGAGATATGCTCTCCGGAGAGGTGCGCGCTCATGAGAGTCCAGCAACACATTGAGAAAATAGATGCCCTGCATGGAAAAGCTTGCTCCTCTCTCGTTTGACCTGAAGTCCCAACTGCCTCAGGTGAGCAAGCATCAGATCTCTGTGCATTTACAACTGTCCTTGAGATTGAGCTAGAATTAGCCTTAATTGTTGAGGTAGTTAAAAATGCAAATGCCTGCCTACCAGAGTGGGAAGGACATTTGCGTTGATGTATTTCTGTGTAAGCATCTTGAATGGTATCTTGTACAGATACCATTTCAAGATGTGCAAATCCAGGACAGGTCTGACCCACCACTGTTTTTGGGCATGATGAAGTATGGGCAGTAAAACCCAGACTTTATCTCAGCTGGAGCGGCAGGGGGAGCAGTTTCTACAGCTGCAGGCAGCTTAACAGTCTTGGGCCACTGGTAGGCTCTGGTTGTGAGCAATGCAAAAGTCCTACACACTTTGAACGGGAAATGGGGCACATGCTGCCAGGCACAGACACCTTGCTGGCAAACATTGCCTCCTCAACCTGAGAAATGGCCACATACCCCCTGGTGGAGTGGAAGCACTTACTGACCGGATGGAGAAAGGAGCCTTGAAAGAAGGGGATGGGGCACACTTCGTAGCACCCTCCTAAATGGTCCGACCACTAGGAAGAGCACAGCCACCATATCCGATTCCAGATCTGAAGCCACAGGCACCTCAGAGTTATATGATAACTCACCCTCCGATGCCGTGATGGACATCTGCTAACCTGATTCATCTAATGATGAAGCGGCAATCCCTGAGAAAGTATGGGCAAAATCATCCAAATCAGGGATGTGGAGTGGGAGGACTGCGGGGGATTAGTTGGTTGGTTTTACTTCCACTGACAAACTCACTGCAATGCAAGCCGTGACCATGCCCTCGCCTAACTTCCTTTGAGTTCAACAGAAGAAAGAAATTCAAAAAGGTTTGGAACAAGTGCAGGATAAGTAAATGAGGACAATTTTCATGGTCTTTCATTCAAATTATCCCTTTTAAAAGAATAATATGACCCCTTTAAAACAATCAGTGAAAGCATATTTGACATTTAGAAAATTACTCACTTCATCTTTCATTGGTAAATAATCCCAAAGACCCAGACACAGTCACACAATCTCAAGATCTTCCTACTCAATTTTCTCTGACAACACATACCAGCCAAGATTTGCATTTTTTATATAAAAAAATTCTACCAGATAAAGAAACAAGAGACTTTCAGTCACAGTATTTCCTGTATTATGCAAACTCATATAAATTTTATAATGCACCCAAGTTGTACTAATTCTCCCAAGACATTTGTCCATTGCCATCATACATATTCAAATATTTAATACAATACCATATGTGCTCTAATATATTGAAATATATGCAATATAGTCATATTTGGATTTCACATATGTAAAATATTTGTAAAAAAATGGCAGTTTACGTACATATCTTTCAACCATTGGAATTAAAAATGTATATGGCCATATATGAACACATATAAAATTATAACTAATATATTTGAACATAGAGTTGAAGTCAGAATTATTAACCCCCCCCCCCCCCCTTTTCTTTTTTTAAATATTTCCCAAAAGACGTTTAACAGAGCAAGGAAATTTACACAGTATGTCTGATAATATGTCTTCCTCTTGAAAAAGTCTTTTTGTTTTATTTAGACTAGAACAAAAGCAGTTTTAATTTTTTATTAACCATTTTAAGGTCAAAATTAAAGTTATATTTTTTTTCGATGGTCTACAGAACAAACCATCATTATACAGAAACTTGAATAATTACCCTAACCTGACTAGTTAGCCTAGTTAACCTAGTTACCATAGTTAAGCCTTTAAATGTCACTTTAAGCTGTATAGAAGTGTCTTGAAAAATATCTAATAAAATATTATTTACTGTCATCATGTCAAAGATAAAATAAATCAGTTATTAGAAATCAGTTATTAAAACTATTATGTTTACAAATGTGTTGAAAAAAATCTTCTCTCCATTAAACAGAAATTGTGGGAAAAAATAAACAGGGGGGCGAATAATTCAGGGGGGCTAATAATTCTGACTTCAACTGTATGTACATATTTGTAATCCAATGGTTGAAAAAAAAGATAGATAGATAGATAGATAGATAGATAGATAGATAGATAGATAGA
>CAIGQZ010027068.1:10874787-10926201 GCA_903798205.1 Danio tinwini | reverse complement strand
ATAGATAGATAGATAGATAGATAGATAGATAGATAGATAGATAGATATATAGATAGATGAACACTGTATGAACAACATGACAATGCAATGAGAAAAGGTTTAAAAACAATAATTGTACATTTAAAATAGTAATAACAAAAAATCATGGCAATGCCATCAGTAATCAAAAAAGTTAATGAAATCCTGTAGGAATATGCCATATTTTAACAAGGAAGGAATGGAGATCACGGTACGGTGCAAGAATGTAATAAAACAGAAGCTGTGATTTGAGTCTGTAATTATCTGTAATAATAGACATCAATTCCCTAGTTGTTAGCTGATTAATTAGACAGAAATTACTGTAAAAAGAAAGTAACATGAAGCTGGTGCTTTACTTTCATGTTCCTAAACTGTAAAATGAAGAGCTACAGCTGACAGGCTACAAAATGTCAGTAGTTTATTTTAAGATTAACTGAGCACTGAGTTACTGAGATCCTTTTTTTTCTGTGGTCCTTGGGTAAGATACCAGATTGTTCTAAGACGGTCATTCCTCAACAGAAGTACTAAGGATGTTAAACATCTGCTAAATGACACATAACTAAACTAAACAGCTCAGCGTAATCCAATAATGATGATTTAAAAGACCTTTTCTAATGAGCTCTCTGACATATCAAGCAAGAGAATCGATCCCAAATTCGAGACTTTTTGTCAATTGTGAGCAATTTTTAGCTGATTAAGTATTTATTTTCATAATATAGACCAATAAATCATTCTTACTCTCAGTCATGTACTGCACACTGCAATGAAATGAGAAAGAATGAGTGGTAAAATATTCTTTAAAACAACCCATTAAACAGCAAACAAGAAGAAATGATATTCATTCATTCATTTTTCTTCAGCTTAGTCCCTTGTTTATTAGGATTCACCTAACTATTCCAGCATATGTTTTACATAGTGGATGCCTTTCCAGCTGCAACCCAGTACTGGGAAACACTGACACACTCTCACATTCACTCACACTAATACACTATGGCCAATTTAGCTCATACAATTCACCTACTGTATAGTGCATGTCTTTGGACTGTGGGGGAAATCAGAGCACCCGGAGAACCCGGGGTACCAGAGACCTTCTTGCTGTGAGGAGACAGTGCTACCCACTGAGCCTCCGTGCCACCACAAGTAATGTTAGTTTACTCTAAATTAGGGCTGGGCAGGTTAGCACGTTATTATTAAGTTAACGCATTAAATAATTAATGCTGAAAATTCTGTTATCGCGTTAAAGCACTTTAAAAAAAGTGCGTTAAGCACTTTTAAAGCACTTTTATTATTATTGTAAAAGTTCATTGCTCACTGGTTCTGAATACACACAAATACAAACAATGGCTTTAGGGAGGGTGGTACTGTATGTTGAACATTGGATTAGGATGGACGTCTCCACATGCCTCAACCAATGAGAACCTGTTCAATGGGTCTAATGCTGAATTACTTAGTTCAATTACTTGAACACGCAAAAGACATGATTGAGGCAAATTCAGCATACAAATGTGTAGCACATTCCACATCATTTGCACTGCGTGGTGGAAATTTACCTAGATTCACATGTTTGCATTGACTTTGGCCCAATCCTAATTTTACCCCTTCCCCTTAGTAGGGCTAAAGGGAAAAGCTAGATACCCCTTGAAATGAAGATTTTTTGGACCACACTCGAAACCAAGGGGTAAGAAAATTTCCCAGAATACACCCGCTTCAACAACAGCATGGCATCACACGGAAGTGAGATGTTTTTTTGTTAATTTTGACAACAAACAAGCACATGTTTTAATGCATTCATAATAACGTTCGTGTTTTACTATCATGCTTTAAAAAAAAACTCTAAAATAAAAAACGATAAATTTTGCTCTTTATAATCCCTATTAATAACTCCTGTATAGTCGTCCCACAACATTCTGACATTCGAATACCCTGTCAGAAAAGTCTAGTGGCTGGGAAAGACCTTTTTAAAGTGTCTGCTATAATGTTAATGTTGTTTTCGTGTGTTTACAAAGGATGAATATGGCCACTGTGTAAATGCACAGTATAGTTACGAGCTTATTGACACATTAGATCGTTATGACTACATGATGTCATTGCCTTCAGTGATTTTCTGAAGATAAATACCAAAAAATAACGCAACTGGAATATCTACAGCAGCCGCGATCGTTGATCTCATATGAAGCAAGAGATTGTGATGACATATGATGATGTGTGCAGGTGTTGTAGTGGTGTCCCATTTCTTAAGGGTTAATTTTGAAGCCCTTCCCCTTCATACTCTGTTTCAAGGGCCAGGGGAAAGGAAAAGGGGTAGGGGTACAAAAATAGAATTGGGCTTGGGCCTTTGTACAGTGCATCTGGAAAGTATTCATGGCACTTCATTTTTTTCACATTTTTTTGTTACAGCCTTATTCCAAAATGGATTAAATGCATTTATTTCCACAAAATTCTACACACAATACCCCATAATGACAATGTGAAAAAAATGTGAAATTGTTGCAAATTTATTAAAAAATAAAAAACCTAAACAATCACATGTACACAAGTATTCACAGCCTTTGCTCAATACTTTGTTGATGCACCTTTGGCAGCAATTACAGCCTTAAGTCTTTTTGAATATGATGCCACAAGCTTGGCACACCTGTGTTTGGGAATTTTTGCTCATTCCTCTTTGCAGTACCTCTCAAGCTCTATCAGGTTGAATGGGAAACGACATTGTACAGCCATTTTCAGATCTCTCCAGAGATGTTCAATAGGATTTAGGTCTGGGCTCTGGCTGGGCCACTCAAGGACATTCACAGAGTTGTTGTGAAGCCACTCCATTGATACTTTGGCGGTGTGCTTTGGGTCATTGTCCTGCTGGAGGACAAACCGTCGGCCCAGTCTGAGGTCAAGAGCACTCTGAAGGCATACACCATTTCATTCAGGATGTCTCTGTACGTAGCTGCATTCATCTTTCCCTCTATTCTGACTAGTCTTCCAGTTCCTGCTGCTGAAAAACATCCCCACAGCATGATGCTGCCACCACTCTCCTTCACTGTAGCCTATTAATGAGCCGTGCATAGTTTTCTTCAAACGTAACACCTGTCATTCACTCCAAAGAGTTCAATTTCAGTCTTATCAGACCAGAGAATTTAGTTTCTTATGGTCTGAGAGTCCTTCAGATGCCTTTTGGCAAATTCCAGACGGGGAGTGGCTTCCGTCTGGCCACTCTACCATACAGGCCTGATTGGTGGATTGCGGCACAGATGGTTGTCCTTCTGTAAGGTTCTCCTCCCTCCACAGAAGAAGAGCTCAGACAGAGTGACCATCGGGTTATTGATCACCTCCGTGACTAAGGCCCTTCTCCCAAGATCACTCAGCTTAGATTACATCTTCCACTTAAGGATGATTGAGTCCACTGTGCTCATTGGAACTTTTAGAGGAGCAGATATTTTTCTGTAACCTTCCCCAGCCTTGTGCCTCGAGACAATCCTGTCTCGGAGGTCTACAGACAATTCCTTTGTCTTCATGCTTGGTTTGTGCTTTGACATGCACTCTCAACCCTGGGACCTTATATAGACGGTGTATGCCTTTTCAAATCATGTCCAATCAACTGAATTTACCAAAGGTGAACACCAATTAAGCTGCTAAAACATCTTAGAATGTACCTGAGCTCAATTTAGAGCTTTACGGCAAAGGCTGTGAATACTTATGTACATGTGATTTTTCAGGTTTTTTATTTTTAATAAATTTGCAACAATATTAAAAAACTTTTTTTCACAATGTCAATATGGGGTATTGTGTGTAGAATTTTGAGGAAATAAATTTATTTAATCCATTTTGGAATACGGCTGTAACATAAAAAGTGTGGAAGCAGTGAAGAGCTATGAATACTTTCCTGATGCACTGTATGGAATCTACTCACGCGAATATGCAACATTTATATTGGACAAATCCATGAATAAATGTTCTGAAGTGAAGTAAAGACTTCACATGCTCAGGGAGTGAACACTGTGTAGGGAACTTGTATTTTGAAGACAGTTCATGATACCTGAGAGAAGTGTGGTGCAAGGACAGGAACTGAGAACCACTGATGTAATTATCACTTAATAAGTAAAGGGAGTACTGTTGTTTAAAGTGATATTGCACTTTTTCATATACGAGAACTTTTTAAAAGAAAGTGTGCATTTTGAATTTATTGTTGAATGTTATGTCTAAAACGTTTTAATCATTTCCCAGCACTATTTTAAATATATATAACCAAATACTAAGCCAGCATAAAGTTAAAAGAATTTGTAATTAATAAGATAATTGTTTTCTTCTCTGTTCAAAGTAAGCGCTCGCTCAGAACACCAATGTCAAAGTGGATGCATTTAATTTCCATGAGGACCCTATCTTATGCATCTCTGACTGTGCAAGATTTATAGGCATCAAGGTTAGAAACCAAGCAGCTATTTTGGGAACTAGTGAGTTTGTTGGTGTCTCTGGGGCATCCTAGACACCTCATGTTGTTTTCCATTTTCAACTGTGTCGCCTGGCACCCAAACAGATGCCCTTCTTATCATCAGTGTGACAGCAAGTGTAAGCGTGTGTCTGGAAAATGTCTAAACACAAGCATCAACATTGCACACAGCTCTAGGCTAGCACTGAGGAAGATATTAAAAGTAGTAGTCGATTGTCAATAACCTTTTTCTAGATCACTTACTTGTCAATCGATTTTTACTACTTATGCTGTCTGCACACTCTCAGAAATATAAGGTATGAAAGCTGTGACTTAGTGGAACATTTTAAGAAAGATGCACTTTTGTACCGTTTAGGACCTAATATGTATTTTTAAGATTCCAAAAGGGACAATTCACATGCAAAGGTGTACCTTTTAGAAAGCTGCTGCTCTTGTAACTTTATTTCTGATAGTGTATAAAGTCTATTTTTCAAAAAAAAAAATTACGCTGTGTCATATTCTGCAAACAAACTGCAAGTGTTAAAGAGCCCCTATTATGTGTTTTTGGAAATGACCATCCAGGTAGTGTGTAACACAGCTCTTAGTGAAGTGAAATATCCAGCTAAAGCTTAAATCTGAAAGTGGACAGTTTTTAAAACTATTGATTCATCTATAAAAGAGTCAACTCATAGGGGTTTAAATGAATCGTCTTGATAACGAGTCTTCAGCCGTTTCGGCGTGACGTCGTTATAAAACATAATGGTTGCGTGCGCAGACCCGTCAAAATTCAAACCTGCGGCCCCGCCCACTAACACAGCAGCAAGACGCTCATGAAGAAGCTGTGTTTACCTGCATATTATTGGAAGTGTGAGGGAAAGGAGCCGTTCAGAAATCTGCACACTTACAATGGGCGATCTATCACTACACAGCTCATGCATTAGTTTCTGCCTCCATCTTGCAATGGACAGACAAGACACCAGGGGTGCAGGCAAAATAATTGGGTTACACCGGCTGGCTGCTGAACGCTGGGCTTCGGGCTGGTGAGCAGCACTGAAAAGGCTTGCGAATGGAGAGTGGGAGCCCGCAGAGATAGCTTGTCAGAGGACAGAGGATGCTACAACCTCCCGGCTGGGGATGTGATCGTTTAGAAAAGCAGAGTACAGGTAAGCCCTTAGAACATATAGCAGTTCACGGACGAGGTGCCACAGCAATGACTGCAAATAGAAATGATCTACATGTTTTGTTACTAGTAACCGCGTGTACTATATCAGGTTAACTCTTTATATTCTCATATCGCGTCTAATGCAACGTTGTAAACGCGACGCGTGCTGCTTTGTTTACAGATTTAAATGCTTTCGTGAGCTCATTCCACTGCCATTTGTCGTAGCTATGGCCACCGTTAGCTGATCCTGCACACGTGCAGCGGTCAAGGTTCAGAATAGTTCAGCTTTTGCTGCTGTGTGGATTAAAACTGAATGTGTGTCATACTTAACAAGAGCAATAAGCTTGTGTTTAACTGCACTGCTTTCGGCGCTGAGGTGTCTGAATAACACTGTTGAGAACCGGGTACTGTTTACTGTGGTGTTAGTAAGTTTACTTTGAAGCGTGTTTCGGGCGTCTGCTGCAATCAGATCCTATACCAATGTTGGCGACCCGCGGGCTTGATAAACCGCGCTGGGCATTTTACTGTCTCGCGCTGAACGCTGTCGACCAATGGCAACAGGCTGTCATCGGTCTAATCAGCGCAGATTAGCTTCGCGCTAAGCAGGGGTTTGGGAACAAATTAATCGCTGAACGATTCATATGGGAGTTGCTGGGATAATTAGGTAAAAATAAATGCATATTATAAGACCATGATTGTGTTTTTTGACCTTGCATACATATCAGTATGTTGTTGGAGACCCATAAAACCGAAAAATGACCCTTTTCAATGTGTAATAGGGGCTCTTTAATTCATGTGTCTTTTTTAACAGAATAATAATTCATTGGGTGCATTTTGACTTGGTAGAGATCATTTCTTAAAACTACATAGTTTTAATAAGAAAATTTATATTTTGAGCCTTTAAAACTATTCAATAGACACATACAGATACACTTACCGGCCACTTTATTAGGTACAAATTTACTAGTACAGGGTTGGACCACTTTTGCCTTCAGAAATGCCTTAATCCTTCATGGCATAGATTTAACAAGATACTGGAAAATTCCTCAGATATTTTGGTCCACATTGACATGATAGCATCATGCAGTTGCTGCAGATTTGTCGGCTGCACATCCAAGATGCAAATCTCTCGTTCCACCACATCCCAAAGGTGCTCTTTTGGATTGAGTTCTGGTGACAGTGGAGGCCATTTTAGTACAGTGAACTCAATGTCATGGTTAAGAAACCAGTCTGAGATCATTCACGCTTTATGATATGGTGCGTTATCCTGCTGGAAGTAGCCATCAGAAGATGAGTACACACTGTGGTGACTCTACCATCTGAATGTGGCAGCAGAAATTGAGACTCATCAGACCAGGCAATGTTTTTCCAATCTTCTATTGTCCAATTTTGGTGAGCCTGTGCGAATTGTAGCCTCAGTTTCCTGTTCTTAGCAGACAGGAGTGGCACCTGGTGTGGTCTGCTGCTGTAGCCCATCCGCCTTAAGGTTGGACATGTTGTGTGTTCAGAGATGCTCTTCTGCATACCTTGGTTGTAATGAGTAGTTATTTGAGTTACTGTTGCCTTTCTATCAGCTCAAACCAGTCTGGCCATTCTCCTCAGACCTTTGGCATCAACAAGGCATCCACGCCCACAGAACTGCAGCTCACTGGATATTTTTTCCTTTTTCAGACCCTTCTCTGTACATCTTAGAAATGGTTGTGCGTGAAAATCCCTGTAGATCTGCAGTTCCTGAAATACTTAGACCAGCCCGTCTGGCACCAACAACCATGCCACGTTCAAAGTCACTTAAATCACCTTTCTTCCCCCATTCTGATGCTCGGTTTGAACTGCAGCAGACCATCTTGACCATGTCTACGTACATGCCTAAATGCATTGAGTTGCTGTCATGTGATTGGACGATTAGAAAATTGCATTAACAAGCAGATGGATAGCTGTACCTAATAAAGTGACCGGTGAGTGTATATGCTAATTACATCAGGTCAGAGTTTGCCCAAAACAGTCACACTTTAAAGTAAGATTTCATTAGTTAATGTTAATATATGTGCTAACATGAACAAACAATAAACAATACTTGTATTTATTATTGGTAGTTTAACATTTACTAATGCATTATTAAAATTCAAAGTCATGCTTGTTAACATTATTTAATACACTATGAGTGAACATGATCTAACAATGAACATTATTTCCGTTAGCAAATATAAATAAATACAGTAATATATGTATTTGTCATTGTTCACATTAGGAGATACACAAGCTAACATTAACTAATACAATCTTATTGTAAAATGTTACCAAACATGTAATGAGTAGTAATAGTAAAGGAATCTATATCGTTTCAAAAAAAAGAAAAAAATGTTGCTGCTTAAAAATTCAGGGAGACAACAGTGATATGACATTCGATTAAAAATACAATCATCAAACTCCCTGACGTTCTTCTGTAAGATGTAAACATTAAATTATATTAGCTCTCTATAATATCTAAAATGCATCAGAATGCAATAATTTTCAGCAGTCCATACAGGGAATTTCATTACTCATCATTTACTCTTACGAAATAATGTCATGTCTGAGATCTCTGAGCGCTGAACTGTTATAATTAAGTGTCTAGTGACGTCTTTAGTCCACAACATCTCATAGCGCATTTATTATGGGATCAGCTTCCCTGAGGTGATGTGGGTTAAGTGTCTTATACAGAAGCGCACCATTGTGAAAATAAAGAATGAACTCAGCAACTCTCCAGTTCCCGGAGCACACCTGCATCTGAATCTACAGCACAACACAAGTCTGTCACCAGTAGTCCTTTTTTTGGAGTCATTTCTTTCTCTTTCTCTCTTTGTTGGATCTCAGAGAATACTGTTGTTCATGAATACTGAGAGTGAGCACTGCCACCTTTCTGGTTTTGAAGTGACTAGAATAAAAGAGCTCTGAAACCCCTGTCAAGGGTTTGTTTCATGTCAGTGTGGTCTTTGGTTGGTTGCCAGGAGTTGCATTATGTTTTTAAAAGGTTTTGAGTGGTTTTTACCACTTTAGAAAGTTGGTAGGGTGATGTCCCCAACACAAGCTCATTCTGAAAACATAGCCCTATTTCTGGAGATCACGAATTATGTAGCCAGAAGTGTGTATGGCTGCATTTAATTTTTAAAAGGAACGGTACGGAGCGGTATGACGTCGTTTCTTATCACACTACCAGCTGACCGCCTACCTATGGACAGCTTTCCCACTGTTACCTGTTTGTCCCGTTAGCTTGCCATGTACGCCGGCAGACTTGAGACACAGAGAAGAGTTGACCACGACGACGGGGTACGAGTCCGGTGAAGAACCGGTTCCAGAAAGTAGGTAAGAAAAAAACAAACGCCAAAAAATAAAATAAACAAGTAAATAACAGGGTGAGAATGTGGTAAAATCTAAAAACATGGTAAAAAAAATCAGACGAGAGCTTTTTTTTCTGGATTGCTTTTGAAAAGTGTTGTTTGGGTTTAGGGAAGTGGGTGGGCGGGTCAATCAATATAATTGGTTGGGTTTAGGGATGGAGGAGGGTGGGTCAGTCGATTGGTCAGTCAGTCAGTCATTCAGTCTGTCAAACAGTCAGGTGACAGCAGCCTCTTGTGGATTTAAGCAAGAACAGCAGGCGTGAATGGCACTCGCAAGAGAAATTTGAGATCTCAAAAAGCGTTCACATCGTCTTACCTCCTGGGACATATTTGGCGCTCTGCAGAAATGTATATACGTTGAGGTACGTTTTCAGAATGAGCCTGGGTTTGATGTCCCACATGAAAAAAATACTATAATAATTTATATTAAAAAACTAGGGATGCCACGATACTCAATATAATATTGAACCATTCTGTATGCCTTCACAATATATAAACTGCATCTTTTCGAATTTGCATTTGAATGTTAAAATTGAATATTTTCCCAAGCGTTGTATTACTTTCTGAACTGTTTCTTTGCATGTACATTTTGTAAATATCAATAACAAGTAAATATCCAATAACAGAGTGCTAAAGTTGAAGATACATAATGCTTTGAATTAGGGATGCAATTTTTATCAGTAAAAAAATATAAATTCCTCAAATTTAAAAAAATAATTGATCCATCCCATTCTTCACCCACGTTTCAGAAGGTTCTTGCCCTGCAGTTCATTTGTAATATGATGACCTGTCTAAAATAACAATATGTAAAACAGAGACAATGTTTATTTGGCTGGATATGTATTCTGGCTATCAAATACATTTCAATGGCACTGATTTAAAAAATTAAAGTGAAATTGGCGTGCGTAAACAAGTGGAATCTGTACTCTGTATTTTATCCATCCAAATACACAAACAGTGTGTGGTCAGTGAAAACTGAACACATATACACACACACCATGGACAGAAACCTGAAGCAGTGGACAAAGCAGTCACACTTTGTAAACTTTGTTCTATCCATGTGCCTTATATATTCAAGACATTATTCATACCGGAATTTTATTTGAAACTCATCTAATACTGAAATACTTGAAATCACCCAATACTGTAGTTTTCTACAAGTATCCGCTTGGTAAATGTGACGTCAGGCGAAGCGGCTTCCAGGTCCAAGTATCAAAGTGTATTGGAAGGCTCATCAAATGGTAACCATAAACATTTACAAAGCGATGTAATACTTTCGAAAATCATGATTGTAATATATATCCATGCTTAATATCAGAAGTGATTTTTTTTATAAATTGTTAAAATATTGGTGTCTGTGATGCAGCAAGTCCAGAGACTCTAGCGTACACCATGATTTTATATAAAATTTACTTTAATGTGTGATATGACTTAAAAGTGGTCATAAACGAATATTTAATTCGAAGATCTCAATTCAAATGAGTAGCAGTTTGGACCCGGAAACAGTATTTCATTCGTCACGACTTAACAAGCGGATAGGGTATATTATATTACAATTAAGCACATCCTCATTCATTCATTAATTTTCTTTTCGGCTTAGTCATTTTATTAGTCAGTGCGCCACAGCGGAAAAAACCGCCAACTTATTCAGCATATGTTTTACGTAGCCCTTTCCAGCCACAACCCAACACTGGGAAACACCTATACAGTCTTGCTTTCACAAACAAACACTATGGCCAATTTAGCTTATTCAATTCACCTATATAGCATGTCTTTGGACTGTATGGTAAACCAGAGCACCCGGAGGAAGCCCATGTGAACACAGGGAGGACATGCAAACTCCACACAGAAATGCCAACAGTATACAGTAGTACACTTTACCAAAAACACTATATATCATATATAAATTGCAATAGTATTTTTCTCATGCGGGGTGCACATACAGTGGACATTAGAGAACCTTTTCCTATTTTATATACATAAATAAGACTAAACACTTTATAAAAACACTTGATTTTCTTTTCAGATATAATTTAATCTTCATCCTTCAACATGTGAAGAAACTTTCACTGTGGCTAAAACAAGTTAGTAGAACACTGTTTAACAAAAATAGCCAAGAAGCTTTAATAAAAACCCATTAATTTGTTGAATAGTCATCCATTTTGTCTTCATCGGGTCAATCTGCTGTTTCAGTCACTTTAGAATGGGCAGCCTGATCTCACGAGGAAACGTAACTACTTTTTGTTTTGTCAGTCGAGTGGCTAATTCGCCACTAAAAGTTCAATTGTATGAAAATGTACTATTTAAAAAGGAGGCGTGGCACCCAACCCTGCCCCTTAACCCAATCGTCATTGTGGAATGAGCAAAGCATGCTAAATTGTACAAATGAGATTGTACGGATTCATATGAATTAGCCACTAAATCAAAAAGTTACGAGATTGTGTTAGAACGGCTCATTATCTTGCAAATCAGTAAAAATCTGGATAGGGCTTGTTAGATAAATGAGAAAAATAATCACCATCAGGTGCAGATTAACATCTATAACTGGGAGAAATTTGAAAGTAGTCTCTAATGTTGATCAGTGATCTTTTACTAATATCTTGTTAAGGTTCTTTTTGTTTTACTGTGCCTTAGAATGTATGTACAGAATCTAAATAAATATGCTTTAAAGACTCCTATTAGAATAAGTTGAAATTTAGAAAAATTGTTAGTTGTTTTCTAATATTGATAGATTTTTAAGTACAGCATTCTGAAAACACAATATGGTCAGAAGCACCGATGACTAGTATGGGCCCTATGACAATATTCATGAACATTTTATGGTGGGGGTGTTTTGATTGATTATGGTTATAGAATTGGTTATGGTTATAATCAGGGTTTGACTTTTTTTTTTTTTTGAAAACCAGCCACTGTGGCTAGTAGATTTCCAACATTACTAGCCACTGGCCATTTTCACTAGCCACACTTTTCTTGTTGGGAAAATATATTTTATGTGCATAAATTTGACATGCTAAAATGACTTGATTTAGATGTTGTGTTATGTCCACATACTTTCTCATTCATTTAACTTCTTGTTTGTATTGTGTATTAGCTTGCTCGGTGTGCATGAGCAAATGGGTTGTGTCGCAATGCAATCAGTTTCACATGACTTTCAGGGCTCAAGATTAACTATTTACCAAATTTATGTCTGACCAAACCAAATAAGTATTTCATAGCCACAATTTTTTAATGTATTAAAACATGGAAAAATAGCTGTATAAGTGCACTTTTTAATTCAACAAAACTTTTCTTTAAAAAAACGTTACTTTTAAAAAAAGAATTGTTGTCATGTATCTAAAATATGCACAGAAATCTGTCCTGGCTAAAAGTCCCAGATCACCAGTTAACTACACATACACGGGGAGTAATTTCCCATTAAAGCAATGTTATTGTAAAAAAATATATAGTTAAACCATATTAACAAAAATACTGTAAGCAAAAGAAAGCAGGTGAAACATACTGTGTTTGATAATGAAAGGATAATCACGCACTCACGGTGAATGTTAGACCTGTTAATAATCTGTTCAAAGAATAATTAAAATGAAAGCAGTGACCGCTGCTGCCTACAAAAGAATATGTGTATTTTTTTTTTAAATCTTGAGCTCTTGAAAGCAGCAGGACTGTGGGTGCGCGACTATTGCTCTTTGTTCAGTCTATTTCAAAAGGAACCGATCGCACCAGTTGGGCTTCCTTTAGGCACAGTTGCTTTGCGCAAGTAAACGGGGAGCGTGCATGCTTTTTAACAGTCGTGCACATCACATCACTTGTGGCTGCGAGTGATCATCCTCTCGTTCGGTATTTACCTGATTTCTATTGCTCGTGCGAATAGTTATTTTTATATTATTTTACTTTTACTTTATATTCGTGCTGCTTCTCGATTGTAAGATCACATTTGCACGAGTACCGGGCCATGCTTATTGTCGAACCTTTTTTAACTATCATTTAAAAATGATTTCCAACCAGTCAAAGT
The DNA here is from genome assembly GCA_903798205.1 of Danio tinwini. NCBI lineage: Eukaryota > Metazoa > Chordata > Actinopteri > Cypriniformes > Danionidae > Danio > Danio tinwini. The sequence goes on along the minus strand of CAIGQZ010027068.1, from coordinate 10,913,221 downwards.
GGCCAGTAGGAGTGTCTGTCTAACCCGCCAGAGCTGAAATCTACCTGCATTTGGCGGGTTGGCGGGTGTTAATGTAAAGCCCTGATTATAATTGTTATAATATGGTTATAAAATGGTTATAAAATCTAAAAATGAAATGTAGAAAGGACAAAAAAAAAGATTGTGGCAATGCTTTAGCAGACACACAAATATGCTGATGAAAACGCAGTAAACAGACGTTCATGACAACAAAAGCATGTGATGGTATAATGTGCAATAAACAAGATTTGTCAAAACACAATCCACCAATCTTCACTTCATATCCCAAACCAAGGTTGTCCAATTTCTTCTGCTCATATTAGCTGCTACCCTAACTCAACAGACTTGAACCAGCTAAACAAAATCTTCTGCAAACTTCCAGATAGGCAAGATAGAGCTAATCTGGCCCTCTAGGATTGGGTTTGGCACCCCTGCCTCAAACTATACAAAGCCCAAACCGATCCACCAGAACAATAAACCATTTCCATCTTTCAACAGTAACTGAACAAAGGTCATAAACCATAAAAAAAAATGTAAGAAAAATCACATATTCCGTTTAACAGTCATACACTCAAGCTTTTTGTGAGGTCAGGCAGGAATGTAAATTATTCTGTGGAATTTGCACTTTAACTGAGTACTAATAAAACTGAATATTTTCACTTCTCTCAATTAAAAGACATATAGAAACTGTTTTATTAGACTGAAGGGCTGCCAAAACAACCAGCTGGGTGCACATTATGCTGCTTATTACATAGCTACTAACTAAACACTTAAAAACAATACAGTGATGTGAGCTGTAATCACGCTATTTTAGTGGTTTTAGGATATTTTAATGACAACAATCGTGAATATTGTGCCTTTAAGACGCTTTGTAGTTTATCATCTATATTGCACTCATGATGCTGTGGAGTGAGCCTATAAAGCTCTTGTATTAGGATACATTTCTGGAGATCACGATTTATGTAGCCAGAGGAACATATGGCTGCATTTTGTCTTTGGGACAAACAGTACGGGGCAGTATAATGCTGTTTCTTTTCGCGCTTGCAGCTGAATGCTTACCTCCATGTGGATGTTTTTCCACTGTTACCAGTTGTTGGATGATTTAAAATGCAGAGCGGAGTTGACCATGACAATGGGGTTCGAGTCGGTTCAAAAAAGGTTCCAGAAAGCAGGTAAAACAAAAACAGAAGCCAAAAAATAAAACAAACAAGTAAATAACAGGGTAAGAATGTGGTAAAATTTGAAATTGTGGTAAAAACCAAGCTGCTGCGAGGGCTTTTCCTTTCCTGGATTTCTTTTCAAACTACTGTCAGTTGGGTTTAGGGAAGGAAGTACGTGAGCGCTGGTCAATCGGTGCTTCCAAAAACACTATTGGTTAGGTTTAGGAAAGGAAGTGGGTGGGCGAATAGGTCATTCGATTGGTCAGTCAGTCAGTCAACAGCGGCCTCTGGTGGATTTGAATAAGAACAACAGGCATGATTGGCACTTGGAAAAGAAATTTGACATCTAAAAAGTGTTAACGTGGGCCTCTGGTGAATTCACAGAAACAAAAACTGCAATAAACGTAGCTCCTGGGACATTTAATGCTCTCCAGAAATGTATATTGGGGTACACAATCAGAATGAGCCTGGGTTGGAAATAGCTGGCTGAGGCTGTAACTTCTTTTTGTGTATGCATACCTGAAGTAATAGTAGAAGACGAACAGTGGCACGGCAATAGTTCCAGATAAAACCTACCAGTACCACTCCAGTTGTAAAACATTCTTACAAACTTGTTGTTTTAGATCAGACATAGATACACTGTTATGATTATGTATGTATTATAAAAATGATTTCCGGTTCATTTTTAACCAATAAAACAGCAGCTTAAATTTAAAATTATAACTGACCCAAATAACCTTATAGTATAGTTCTATAGTTGAATTATAATTTCTCATTTTACACTTTTATAACATAACTGAAGTCAATACAATAGTTCTGCCATCCCTGCCAGACCTCATAAGCTGTGTTTGACTGAACTGAAAACAGTCTAAACTATATAAGACCAATGTATCTAATACTGTCCATCAACATCTACAGTACACATAAAAATGAGAGAAAACCAACTTCTATTGAACACCTCTGCACTAAAACCTTCTAAAATAAGAAGATAAAGACAGATAGGACAAGCAGGCTTTTGGCAAATCAGCAGGGAAAATGAAAGCAATTACAATGTAACCAGACTTACCTTTGGGTGTCTATGTGTGGTCTCTGCAGGGCAGATTTGAGGACAAGGGCATCGGAGCGCACGGTCTTCTGAGGTGATGTCTTAGGGCTGGAATCAGACTCACCACTATCATCATCTCCCATGGCTTTGACGTAACTACTGCTACGCATCCGGCGACAGGGAATCTCCTCCTCCCCTGGATAACCTCCCCACTCATCCTGAGGCACCTGCAGATGTACAAACACACCGCATCAAAGGCTGCTCTCGCACACAGAGCGAGGGAATACCACACCTCTCATTACACATAACGTCAAGCTGTTCTGCAAATCTGCCAGCTGCAGTTCAGTTTCTGCAAGGGGATCTGTGGGAATTAGGGGCCATTCACACAGAACGCGTTTTTTTTTTTTTTCATTCTGATGTGCTACTTTCCATCTCTCGTCTTTTGCAGCACCTTGCAATAAGGCTGCACGATATAGAAAAAAAATATTACATTGCAATATTTTGTTTTTGTTACATATATTGTGATATATATGCAAAATATATTAAATTAAAGCACAGATGAAAATAGAACAGAGATTTATAATGGAGTCTAACAATATTAAGATACAGTAATTCAATAATCAAATGTAAAATAACACGACATAGTCTTCATTGTATAAAATCATATGAAATCATTTAAGCTTAAAGGTGCTGTATGTAAGTTGCATGTAAGTGTATTCTAAAGCATAAAAATACAATTATATGTGTGCAGATATTTAAGAAACATCCCAAGTGTACATACATATTTAACTGAAAAACAATGCTGAAGTCAGATATTCTGCTTTGAAAAAGTTTTTTCAGTGCCGGAACGCTGTCTTTGTTTAGGTAAATTTAACCTGCACAATGCCAGTTTAGCCAGTTATATTTCAGTACGCTGGGTTGCCTTGTTGAAAAACAGCATATTTCATTCATTCATTCATTCAGAAAGACTCTGAAAGCATGCGTCCGTGGCCAAAATTGTGACCTCTGGTGGACAATATCAGATGTCGAAATTATACAGATTCAGTTCCACATGAGGTTATTAATTATTACGAATGTGAACATTAGGTGAGCAGGTTATATTTTAGCCGCGTGTCCTAACAACACGCTTTGTGACGAGACACGCAGTGATGAGCAGTTTGGGTGTTCGCATCAGACAAAACACGACAGAAATGTAAATATAGCCTTTAAGAAGCACATAATATGCTCTCACTCACAAAATGGTAAGGTTTAGAATCTAATTATTACATGTTAACCCTCTTTAACATCATTAAATGTAGATCACTCATATGTGTTTAGTTCTAAAGTTCAATTTCAAACGGTTTATTGTACTTTCAACATCTGAGGTGACCATCTGCTGCTGCTTTCAGTATATGGCAATACACGTCATGTAAACTGGCATTCAAACTCACATTGTTAGCATTTAGCACTGAATAAAGCACATGAGGTTTACCTGAGGTGATCACTGTCATAGATTTCTGTTGTTCAGCAGTGAGAAATAAAAGCTGTTTCTTATATATCAATTTGAGGTGTTGGTTAGAACCAAAACTCCTTTTAATATGGAAAATATTCCCTCTATCACATGTCGTTGCTTTTATTTAGAACACAGTTTAAATCACTCGCTCCTGTACTCAATCTGGCAACACGCCTTTGCGTTTGTTTTGAGCTAGGAGTGCAACACCTAGTTCAACCACTGGGTGTCAAACTTACATACTGCACCTTTAAAGAGCCCCTATTATGGGTTTTTGAGAATGACCTTCTATGTAACGTGTAACACAGCTCTAAGTAAAGTGAAATATCCAGCTAAGGCTTAAATCTGAAAGTGGACAGTGTTTAAAAATATTAATTAATTTATAAAAGAGTAGACTCCTAGTACTTTAAATGAATCGATTTGATAACGAGTCTTTAGCCGTTTCGTCGTGACGTCGATACGAAACTTCGCCTAGTTGTTGAGCTCGCAAAAACCTCAGCATTATAGCCCAGCATTGTGCTGTTCGAATGCTTCTGGAATCTACACACTTACAAAGAAGAATTCATTGGCCTTTTGTTAAAGGAAGGATCAGAAAAGACTATTGATGTAAGGGACTATGTCAGAACATGGAGCAGTGCATCGTGAATCAGTTCCTCCATTTCACAAGTGTAAGTAAGTGGTTAAAATGGTTGCCTCCTTGCATTTCCTAGCTTGCAAATTATGTATTTAATTGTGTTTTGTTACTTGTAACCGCTTGTACTGTATGGTTAACTCTTTATATTCTCATATCGCGTCTAAAGCCACGTTGAAAACGCGACACGTGGCGATTTGTTTACGGATTTAATGCGTTTATGAGCCTGCAATCCTCTGCTGTTTGTCATTGCTATGGCCATCGTCAGCTGAGCTGTTCTTACATACTTGCAGCAGTCAAGTTTCAAAATAAAACTGCACACACATACCTGCTAACATCTGTACCTGAAAATCTGGGAGACCAGAGGGTTAGGTTTGGGGTGAGGTGTCTGAATAACAGTCAGGGATGGAGCAAGCTGGACTGACGCTCTAGGCGAACGGCGATCACGCTGTCCTCAACCCAAAAGTGAAAAAGAAAGTGACCGGTTTGCGGTTGAAAGTGAGGACCGGGAGGGAGGGTGTGGGTGTCACGGATGAAAGTGTGGACCGGGGGGGAGGTGGTTCACGGACGCCACCCTCACTATGGACGCGCCGGCCCTGATAACACTGGTAAGGGGTCACCGGGTACTGTGTTCTATGGGGTTAGTAACTAATGTGAAGTTGTTTCTTTAATATACATTCTTTGTATTTTTTTTTTGAATGCTTCTGTTAAGGACTTTTATTTTGGTGTTGTGTCCTCTGAGGAGGAGGGTAGTGTCTGTGTGTCTGTGTGTGTCTGTGTGTGTGTATGTGTGTGTGTGTGTGTGTGTGCGTGTGCGTGTGCGTGCGCGCGTGTACGTGTGTGAAGAGTAGGTAGAGTGTGACAGGCTAGGAGACTCGTGTCGATCTCCTCCCCAGTTCTTGGAGTTTTTGCTCAAAAAAATAGTTAGTCGTCTGTATTTACATTCACCCACTGGCAGCCAAAATCCACTAATATGAAGCGTGTATGCACTCTGACTACTATATTGTTGATAAGCTGTGCTTACAGTTTCACTCTGTCTCTTGCTGAAGGCTGTCAGTGTCGACTAATTGCAACAGGCTGTCATCGGTCCAATCAGAGCAGATTAGCTTCGTGCTAAGGAGGGGTTTGGGAACAAATTAATCACTGAACGATTCATATGGGAGTCGCTGGGATAATTAGGTAAAAATAAATGCAGATTATAAGACCATGAAAGTGTTTTTGGACCTTGCATGCATATCAGCCTGTTGTTGGAGACCCTGACAACCTAAATATGACCCTATTTAATGTATAATAGGGGCTCTTTAAGATTGAACCAGGAAGTTTCAGAACAGTTATTTGATGTAGTTGTTGTAGAGTTTATTCAGCCTTTCTGCAACAATGAATGAGCCACACACAAATGCCATTACAGAGTTCACTGTATGCTATTAATAGTCACGTTTGACATGCCAGGACTCCACTATGCTGACTCCAAACAATTCCTTTATGTTGTCCCATCACAAACCAATTAAGTTAAAGGTGCAGTAGGTGATTGTCTTCAGAAACATTTTTTGTTGTGCTGGTTGAAAGTCTCTTCACGTTCCAATAGTAATGATTAAAGTAAATGATCTAAATGTGTTTATTTGTATTTTTATATTCTGGGTAAGGCATAAAACTAAAAAATGTTTGTCCAGGGCGACTCCCATTATTCCGATAAGTAGCCCAAACTGTCTGTCAGCAAATGTAGATTTGGGCTTCTGTTCACTCATAGCGCGTGCACACCTGCAAGCGCGCCGCGCGATCACGTGGAGACACAGTCACAGTCGCAGTAAAATCAAATGCTAAATAGTTGCCAATTATTGCTCTCAGGATGGCGCCGCGGATGGCTGCCTTAGTGTGGAGCTCTCCAGTGTTTGCACTATTTCTGTTAGTCTGTCCTGTTTTATGTTTATCAAACACGATCAGTTTATACCAGGGATGAGCTGCTGAACATTTGGCAGTGCACACCAACTAATCACCAACTGGATTTTGATTTCTCTGGCGTTTTGCGGAGCATTGTCATCGGCAGAGCAGCTGCTTTGTGGAAGAAATACAAGACCCGATCTCCGCTCTCTTCCTAACAAAATGGACTAACTACTTCTGCTCCCACGCAAAAAACAAGAACTTTACAACTCTGCTGCACTGTGTTTCACAGAAACCTGGCTAACCGAAGCCATTCCGCACAGCGCATTACACTTACCGGACTTTCAGCTGTACAGAGCAGAACGCGATAAGGAGTCAACGGGCACAACGCGCGGTGGTGGGACATGCTTTTACATCAACAGGAGGTGGTGTACGGATGTAACTGTATTAAAGAAGATGTGCTGTCCTGATGTGGAAGTGCTTTTCATTAACTGTAAGCCGTTTTATGCACCGCAGAAGTTTTCCTCGTTCATTCTCATCGGTGTTTACATTCCACTGCAAGCACACGTGAGTACTGCGTTACAACAGCTGTCTGATCTGATCACAGAGACTAAACAACACCACCCAGACTCTGCTTTTTTCATTCTCTGTGACTTTAATCAGGCAAAACTCACACATGAGCTGCCTAAATTCAAATAGCACATCACATGCCCCACCAGAGACAATAACATTTTGGATCATTGCTACACCACAATAAAGGATGCACATCGCTCCGTCGCCAGAACAGCTTTAGGTCTCTCCAACCACTGCCTGGTTCATCTTATACCAACTTACAGGCAAAAAACTTAAAACTACTAAGTCAGTATTAAGGACTGTTAAGAGATGGACCAACGACACAGAGCAGGTCTTACAAGCCTGTTTTGAATACACTGATTAGAGTGTTTTTGAAGCTGCAGCCACCGACCTGGACGAGCTCCCAGAGACTGTAACATCATACATCAGTTTCTGTGAGGAGTTATGCATCCCTACCAGGACCTACTTATCATTTAACAATGATAAACCATGGTTTACACCAAAACTTAGACAGCTTCGTCATGAAAAAGAGGCTGCCTACAGGAGAGGGGACAGGATTTTATACAATCAGGCCAGAAACACACTGACAAAGGAGTAGGGCTGTGTATTGGCAAGGGCCTCACAATACGATATATATTGCGATACATGGGTCACGATACGATATATCGCGATACAATAAATATTGTGATATATTGCAATAGTTTGTATTAGTATGCGTGTCACATTATATTGACAACTTGATAAAGTCGGCAGACAAATTAAAATTCTAATTCCAATTTATTTTTCATCCATTCCAATTCACTAAAACTGCACAGTGTGATTGAACAGAGAACTATTTATATTGCAAAGCTTACAAATGGCATTAATTTTTTGTCTAATTCAGTACTCCCTGGTATAGCGTTTAGGGTTGGGCTATGTTGACCAATTTGGCATCATACGATGTCTAATGTGAAACATGGCGATGGACTATGGCATCGTCATCATAGGGGGAGGTGAACTAATTATTTATGAATAATTAATAAATTGATAACTAATTATTTATTTGTAGCCTACCGTTTCAACTACCTGACCTGCATGGCCTTTGTTTTACTCATAACCAAATCATAAATAAATAAATAAAGATAAGTTACACACAAATTACCACCTGTCAATCACTTTTTTTCCGCGGGACTCGATCTGGCATGACTAGGCAGAGTGAACCGTGCCGTTATGGCGTCCACACGCTTGCTTGGTACAAAAGCTGCACAACCAACAAGAACTAACTAACAGTATCTGAGGTTTTCACTAAAATTACTGAGTACAAGCATGAAAGCGAAGGACTGACGCAGTGTACTGATGCTGTGACACGTTACCTGATAGAATCAAAAGATTGAAGAGTCGTTGAAGACGAGATTAATTAAATATCACATTTAACAAGCGGTACATCCTTGATAATCTGTCCGTACCAATGCAATGACTGTATAAAATATAGAGTTCGTACACTTCTCTGGAGTTCAGAGGAGCGCATGACAGTGTGTGTGTGTGGGGCTGTGGCTGTGTGTGTGTGTGGTCACGTGATGTGCGTTTTCAGCAGACGGAGGGCTGTTCAGAAATGCTTGGTGAAAGGCCAGTTTGGATGCGGATGTTTTTCGTTCTAAAATGCCATTTTAAAACTAAGCTGTATCAGTGTAAACGGGGCCTGAGTGTGTGTTTTTCACAAGCGGGTTTGCAACGGGGGCGGTGCGGAGGATCTGTGATGCCTCAGCAGCATCATGATATCCGCGATTACATCGTCTATCGACCCAACCCTAATAGCGTTAAAACCAAAGTGCAGCCACACGTCAGCTCTAAAAGCTGGAGGCACCTTTATATTTTATCGTATGCTCACTCTTGCTTACTTCTGATCACGTACTACTTTGCATTTTGTTGATCGCGAGTTAGGGACATCTACAGGAGTGGAGGAGGAGGTCATTTGGCACAACTTGAATCGATGCTTGAGGTTGGACTATTGATAAACTATCGTAAAAGAAACTATCACGATAGTTAGATGTATCGATAATATTGCACAGCCCTACAAAGGAGATTGGTGTGGCCAAGAAGAACTATGCCAAAAAGCTGCAAAACCAGTTTTCTGCCAACGACCCTGCATTAGTGTGGAAAGGCCTGAAAGACATCACAAATTATAAAACGCCATCCCCAAGTATCGACAGCAACAAACATCTTGCAAACAAGCTGAATTTGTTCTATTGTAGATTTGACACCTCTGACCAGGCACCTCACACCCGCTTTGTCTGTGGATGATGCAGTCCACATGGGACTGCATTATATCCTAGAACATCTGGACAAACCAGGGAACTACGCAAGGATACTGTTTGTGGACTTCAGTTCTGCCTTTAACACCATCGTCCCATCACTGCTCGAGAACAAACTGACCCAGCTGTCTGTCCCTAGCTCTGTCTGTCAATGGATCACCAGCTTTCTGACAGATAGACAACAGCTAGTTAGAATGGGTAAAATCACATCTTACAGCCGCACCATAAGCACTGGTGCCCCCCATGGATGTGTTCTCTCCCCACTGCTCTTCTCCCTGTACACAAACAACTGTACCGCAAAAGACCCCTCCATTAAGCTCTTGAAGTTTGCGGATGACACTACTGTTATCGGCCTCATCCAGTGACGAGTCTGCATACAGACAGGAGGTGGAGTGGCTGGCTTTATGGTGCAGATACAAAAACCTGGAGCTGAACACGCTCAAAACAGTGGAGATGATAGTGGACTTTAGGGGAAACCCCCACTCACCATCATGAACAGCACTGTGGCTGCAGTAGAGTCATTCAGGTTCCTGGGCACTACCATCTCTCAGGATCTGAAGTGGGACATTCACATTGACTCCATTGTAAAGAAAGCCCAGCAGAGACTGTACTTCCTTCATCAGCTGAGGAAGTTCAACCTGCCACAGGAGCTGCTCGTACAGTTCTACTCAGCAGTCATCCAATCCATCCTCTGCACTTCAATCACCGTCTGGTTCAGCTCAAAACCGACCTCCGTAGACTACAGCGAATAGTCCGGACTGCTGAACGAATAACTGGCACTACCTTTCCTACACTTCAAGAACTGTACTCTTCCAGAGTGAGTAAAAGGGCTCGTAAAATCACTTTGGACGACTCACACCCAGCACACTACCTGTTCGAACTGTTACCGTCTGGTCGGCGCTACAGAGCACCAAGCACAAAAACAGCCAGACACAGGAAACGTTTCTTTCCTCAGGCCATCTACCTCATGAACAGTTAAATATTCCCCTACTGTGCAATCAACGTGCAATACTTTCTCATACGCACTTGTACACAGCACCTTATAACAAGTATATTTACAACATATCTGTACATACAACTCAACATCCAGATCTTTGTTGACTAACTGCATCTCTGTTTAATGTTTATTGCCTTTTCTTTTCTTGTATTTAATTTTGTGTTGTCACTTGTCACTTTATGTATACTGGAAGCTTCTGTTGCCAAAATAAATTCCTTGTGTGTGTGAAGCACACTTGGCAATAAAACTGATTCTGATTCTGATTCTGAAACTTTTTAAAATCCTGAATCCATATTGGAGTTACTTTTGCACGCTGGAGGAAGGACAACACCATGGCTGAAGTATTTCTGTTAGACAGGTAATGTTCTGTGTTTAAACTCTTTTAGTCATGCAAAGCTGATGTAGATTGTGTTGTTATGAATGGGTTATCTGCACAGAAGTGTTGTCCAGTCACTGAAATCTCCCGGTGAAAGATTGATGAGACTATTCTCAGTTTCATAAGGGACCTTTTACAACATCGATAATGTCGATTTTTATTTAGTTTAACAACAAAACATCAGTAAATAGCACTACCCTGCTGAAAAATCCAGCTTAAACCAGCCTAGGATAGTTGGCTGGTTTTAGCTGGTCAACCAGCCTGGTTTTAGAGGGGTTTTGGCCATTTCCAGGCTGGTTTCCAGCCATTTCCAGCCTGGTCTTAGCTGGTCAGGCTGGAAGATGTCTAGCTAAAACCAGCTTGACCAGCCTAGCCAGGCTGGGAGCCCAGCCAAAACCAGCTATGTCCAGCTTAAACCAGGCTGGTCAAGTTGGTTTTAGCTGGTTTTAGCTGGTCATTTTCCACCCTGACCAGCTAAGACCAGGCTGAAAATGGCTGGAAACCAGCCTGGAAATGGCCAAAACCCCTCTAAAACCAGGCTGGTCGACCAGCTAAGACCAGCCAACCAGCTTAGGCTGGTTTAAGTTGGATTTTTCAGCAGGGTATTCCAGTCTGATCTCACATGAAAACATACGTATTTAACATTTTGTCAGTTTAGTGGCTAATTTGTACAATTTTAAAAATGAGGCGTGGCACCCAACCCTGCCCCTAAACCCAACCGTCATTGGGTGATGAGCAAATCGTACTAAATGGTACGAATTAGATTGTAGGAATTCATACGAATTAGCCACTAATTCAAAAAGTTATGAATTGTAGTGAGATTGTGTTGGCTATTCTGCCTAGCCTGCTTTACTGAGCTGAAGTTGCTTTTATATTCACTTTGGTTCATTATTGAACAAAGACAGCCTCCCTATACTGTTTACCATGCTACTCTGAATATTCACTCTGAAAAACCATGTAAGTGAGGCTTAGAAACAACTGTAATTCCTGCACGCCGCCAGCCAACCACTAACTACATTTCAAACTGGAGAATGACATGAACTAGTCGGTTGTCCGCTGTTTAAAAACAAAGTCCCTCCCCTGCTGTCCAAAGATAATATGCTAACCGACTAGCATTTTGGCAGATCACCTACTGCACCTTTAACTTAATTGTTTTAACATCTCATTTTAAATAAGTTGTTTGAACAAGCAGCGAAAATCTTTTTTGAGTGTATGTAGCTGTGTTGATTCAAGCAATTCTGAATTAAATAGCAAGTTTTTTGTCTTGATTTACGTGACGATTAGTTCAAAATGCTATAAAAGTACTAAGTATATCACTTACTACTTCTTGTGGTGAAGCTGGATCACAAATCCAGTTTCTTTGTAAATCCTGCCTTGTGGACTTAATAATGCGTGCTAATACTGAGACATGGTAATACACATCTGTCAATCACTATCAAATGGCCTCAATATCGGGTGTTTTTAAACCTGATTTTATTTAAGGAAGCTTAAAAAACAGGGTTTCTGCAGGTCTCACCAAATTAAATGTAAGACTTTTTAAGACATTTTTAAGAGCATTATGAATGTAACTTTAGACTTATACAGGGCTAAATGCTAAGTATTTTTTTCGAATATCCCAGTTGGAAAAGATTTTTATTTGCCCAATCAAAAATCATTATAATTTAATACATTTAATAATACAATAATAAGAATTTAATAATAAAAATAATTTAGGTCAGGTCAGTATCCTCAGTAGTAAATAATTGGAGAACTTTTAAGCAAATGTTACTGTAGGGAAAGTAACTAAATGCTAATTGCAAATAATTGTATTGAGATGGATTGTTGGTGATGGTATGAGTGTTAATGGCCAGACTGGGTAGCTATACTTGAACAATGGAAAATTAAGACCCGTTAAAACAGATTAAAGACCTACAACACAATATTTCTGTAGATTTAAGACTTTTTAAGGCTTTTTAAGACCCTGAAAAAGACTTGATGTGTTTATACCATTCTAATATGGCTGTGGACAGTATTCCTACACACATTTCTCTCTAAACATCTTCCAAAAGTTAGTTGTACATGATAGGTGTCCCTTAAGGTATAGAGCTGGGGAAAGTATTGAACACATTCCTGTGAATAATTTTTTTCTAAAGGAGCTTTTGACATGAAATTCAACCAGATTTTGTTAAAAGCCCAAACAATACAAACATACAAAAAAAAAAAAATCTGAAAGTTTTGTCATGTGTAATAACAATGAAATCACACATGGAGAAAGTACTGAACTACTGAAATGTATTCAATACTTTATATAAAAGGCTTTTTTTGGCTTAAAGACCACTCTCACATGGAGAATGAAGTCATGTGAATTGCTCAGGTGTGATTTTTTCACAGACTTCAACAGAATGTAAAAATGTTGATGGTTCTGTGGGTCTCGTCTATCAAATCTGAGCTTTAATTTTTATTTTCTATTGGATTCGATTCAGGTGACTGGCTGGGCCATTTTACAGCATGATTTTCTTTCTCTGAAAGCGTTTAATAGTTTCCTTGCCTGCGTTTAGGATCATTGTCTTGCTGAAATGTCCACCCTGGTTTCATGTTCATCATCCTGATAATGTAGATGCTGGACTGAAGCAGCTAATATTAATTTACAATGACGAAGGGCAGAGGGTTGCTGAAGAACTACTGAGAAATTTCAGCTGCTGTCTAGGCTTTTACTGCCTTCTACACCTCAGTTTCTTTATGTTTTCAGTACTTTTTTCCCTGTGTCATTTCATTTTATTACACAACTTAATTTTTAAACTAATTAGTTTTGTTTACTGTGCATATCTGGATTTCTGTGGTTGTTACCAACATCTGGTAAAAAATTTCAAGTCAACAGCTCCTTTAGAAATCCGTTTTTTGAGAAAAATGGTGGCATATTCAATTTTGGTTTCAATTTCAGGTTCAATAAAATGTATCAAATATGTTGACGTCACCAGACACTTCTCATCAAATCTTCTGACCATTTAAATGCTCTCTAGCTTTTGACACATTCTGCCTATTCAAGATGCTATTGCAATTATAGAATTTTTTTCATATCACAGAGCGTTCAAGCTGTTTGTCTAAACACTTTAAATATAAGAAAATAATAAACGGTAACTAAAACTGTGCTGATTGGTACTAAAGACTAAAAGGACTTTTGTCTAAACTTCTTTTAGCCATTTTAAAATGGAAAGCCTTGTCCAATAACATAATAATAATTATAATTGAGTCATTTTGTTTAAGGTGGCATTTAAAGGCCCTTAGTGAAAGGGCATAAAGAGAACTAAAAGAGCTTGAATATCAAATCTGGACCATGAATTCCCAAAGAAATCCCACACAAGCTTATCTTGCAGCCTCTTGTTTATGAAGCAATGTTAAGCATGTTTGTTTAGGTGAATAAATATATTCTGACTTGTGTATTGTAGAAGAAATAGTCAGTTTTGTAAGGAAACGAAACATCAGTCTGTGCAATAAACAAAGAGAATATTAAATGACACCTCTGTCTACTCACTAAAATCCTTATAATTCAAAAAGGGTTGTGTTGTTATTATGTTTAACAATGGCATATGCACTACCTGACAAAAGTCTTGTCACCTTTCTAAGGTTTAGAAACAACAAATAAAAACTTGACTTCTAGTTGATCATTTGGTATCAGAAGTGCCTTATATGAAAGGCAAATGCCTCTAGATTACACTTATATGACCAAAAATAAAATATCATGCCTTGATTTTTATTTATTAAATTATTTAATTTATTAGGACAGTAAAGTCTGACTTTGCTTGGACAAAAGTCTTGCCACTTAACAGAAATAATGTACAGTATAGAATATAAAGTCATGGTGCAGTGGAAAAAGAATAAATATTGTGTATGACTCCCATGAGCTTGGAGGACTGCATCCATACATCTCTACAATGACTCAAATAACTTCTTAATAAAGTCATCTGGAATGGCAAAGAAAGCGTTCTTGCAGGACTCCCAGAGTTCATCAAGATTCTTTGGATTCATCTTCAATACCTCCTCCTTCATTTTACCCAAGACTTACTCAATAATATTCATGTCTGGTGACTGGGCTGGCCAATCCTGGAGCACCTCGACTTTCCTTGCTTTGAGGAACTTTAATGTGGAGGCTAAAGTATGAGAAGGAGCGCTATCCTGCTGAAGAATTTGCCCTCTCCTGTGGTTTGTAATGTAATGAACAGCACAAATGTCTTAATACCTCAGGCTGTTGATAATGCCATTCACTCTGCAGATCTCTCGCACGCCCCATACTGAATGTAACCCCAAACCATGATTTTTCCTTCACCAAATTTGACTGATTTCTTTGAGAATCTTGGGTCTATGCTGATTCCGATAGGTCTTCTGCAGCATTTGTGATGATTGGGATGCAGTTCAACAGATGATTCATGGGAAAAATCTACCTTCAGCCACTTTTCCAAATGATCAACTAGAAGTCAAGTTATTATTTATTGCTCTTACAACTGGGATTGACGACAATACTTCTGTCAGGTAGTGTACACATTGCAAGCATTTCAGCAGATGTTGTGAACCACATTCGAACCACTGCCACCTAAACAAGCACCATTATAACTCAATGTGCGTCAGTATATTTGTTAGCCCACGGCTCGCACCAATTGCTACAGTAGCAGCTTTTTAAATGTCATTTTCTGGGCTTAGACAGGTCCCAAATGTAAAATATGATTTATCAGAACACTGGTATTATAAAATCACTGTCCTCAAGCTTATTGGCAGGAAATACGCTGTGAGAAAAAAATGGGTCAGTGAACCTAAAGACCTCGTAACCTTAAAAAAATCTCTTGCATCTGAACACAGCATGCGTTAACACCTCCGGTTTTGTTTTTAAGGGATATCGTTAGAAATCTGTGTAGGATGTAGCCATGGCAACCACACATGAATAAACATTGCAGCTCGGACTTCAGATGAGAAGTAGAGGTTTTTTTTACTAGAGGCAATGAAATCAATTTATTAAGAGCAAAGCAATTGCAAGGAATTGCAATACAAAGGAAAAAATATGTTTGATACTCTTTGATATATTTGATTTTCCGCATTGATTACTACTCACAAAATGTGGGTGTATTTAAATTTGTACTTCTGCTTTGATAAAGAAAAAAAGAGTTACTATACTGTGGCATAACGAAAATAGTGTTTTTTAGGGGTGTGAACCTACACTGGTTCCACAGTTCGGTTCGGTTAAGATTATTATGCCATTGATTCGGTTTAATTCGATATCTTGCATTGTCGACGCTTTCTATATATAATTAGATCTTTTTTCTTCACAACACAAGAATAAAATTTTATTAAAATCTATAAATATATTTATGTTTATATATTATTTGCAATACAATTTTGTCCTTTAACACAAACAGTCAGATATATGAACTATACCTTTAATTTTACCTGCTCAAAAAAACACTCTTTGTGAATGTTTTAGACAAAACTCCAATACATGCACAAAAGACAACATGAGCATTTATAGCAAATAAACTAATGTAAATATGATCCCGCTTGCTTTTTGAGCGATGTCAAGTTCTTGCACTGCTATGATTGGTCATTGTCCTCACCCGCTCAACAGAAAGGGCGATTTGGCTTTAGAAACGAAAGCGCTGCTCACGCTGGAAGAACAGACGCAGTTACAGTCTATATGCGCATAATACGTGGTTATCACAGGTAATCCGTAAAAGACACGGTGAAGAATACTTGCATCACAGGCAGGCTCGTGGATCCACAAGTATCGCTTTAACAGCTGAGAGGAGAAAAAAATTTACCTCACTAAATTCAAGAGTTGCTAAATTCAAGAGTTCACTTACACTGTGAAGCATTAATGTATAGAATAAAAATACAATTATTAGTCTGGTTTAAATTGTGTTTATTTATAACTGAGTTAATTGTTCTGTGTTAAACTATCTGTTTTGTGGATATGTCTTGGGTGTTTTAAGTTAAGGAAAAATAATTTAATTCTCACTTAGTTTAAAGATTTAGAAAGGTTTCATGTAAGGTTTTGAAGTTACCACCTTGAAGAGTAGCAATCATTCTTTGGGTGTTTTCTGCTTCATTAAAAAAATGGTTTGTTGCTTTACACACTCAAAAATGTTTTTTGTTTTTTTTTTGCTTGTTTAAACTACTTATTTAAAATAAGAATCAACACAATTCTTGAGATTTCATTGGGACAACTTATTTTTTTATATTCAATCCACATAAATTTGCTAAAATTATTAAAGTCACTTAACCGATTTGTGTTAGGACAACATGAATGAATTGCATGGAACCCTGCATTTTTACAGATTACAGTCAGCCACAACTGTGCTAATGCCAGTTCTGAGATCAGGCTCAGGTATGTTTTAGTTTCTAAAATGCATAAGTTTTGTTATGGTTATGCCATCCGTCCACACTACGCCGGAGTTTTCGAGCCCCGAAAACGGAGCGTTTTGGAAACGCTGAAGAGTCTGTTTTATTCTAAAACGCTGCTGCTCCGTCTCAGTGTAGATGGGGGAAAACGGAGACATCTGAAAACAGAGGCGGGGCTGCAGACATTCACCTATCTGATTGGGGCTTTTCCTCAATATTAAGTAGCCTACACACAGTTCGGTCTTCATCCTCTCCTTGTAAGTTCAGACTTCGCAAGTTTGACATGGAAAACAAACTCTCAAGTGTGTACTTCATAAAGTCATTCACATCACCCTGGCTACGCTGTTTCACTTTCTTAACAATAAAATGAAAACATGATGTGAGGAACTGCCTATTTTCATTTTGATATTATTAGCAAATTAACAGACATCAAAAATGTTGAGGCGTCGTGTAGCTACATAATATGACCGTTATCTTCATGCATATTTATAACAAAACAGAGCCTATAACATTACTGCCTCCTTTCATTTTCATTGAAAATACGAAACCCTGTCTTTTTCATTGAATATCAGCTTTAACAATTAATAATGACCATTATAAAAGTATCACGCACAATAAGTTTATACAATAGAGAAAATAAAGGCAAACAATCAGTCAGATGTGCAGAATCTGTGTCAGCAGTTACATTAATTAAGATATTAACCTAAATTATCCTTGCGCTCAGCCAAAGCACGTTACCTGAGAACAAGTAATAGATTCAACAGACCAAAGTAAGGAATATGTAGTTAGATATAGACAACAAGATGAATTAAATATCACGTTAAACAAATATAGTGAGATTAGATCCAGCAGGAGATCCCTAATGAACAGTCCGACATGCACAGCTCTCATATGGGTATGTGCTCAAAGCACGCTGCACTGCAGTGCATGCCAGAGAGTGTGTGTGTGGTCACGTGATGTGTATTTTCACCGTTTTAATGTAGACGGAGAGCTGTTCAGAAACGCTGGGTGAAACGCTAGTGTGGATCGTTTTCATTCTAAAACGCCATTTTAAACTAAAATGTACTAGTGTAAACGGGGCCTCAGTCAACTGTAGGCGTTATTAAAGCAGTTGCAGTTTAAACTGCAATAAGTAACAGAACATTCTGGTTGTTCATATTAAGCTTGAGTTTTATTGGCTCCAAAAGATACACTCTATTCCAGGCAGGTTAAATCAACAAGGTTCAAGATGAATTTTGTTTGTGGGTTCTATTTGAACAAAATTCAAATAAGTTTATTTCACTCAATTAAATTTAGTTTTCCTTTATTTATTTAGGTTTGTTCAACAACCTTTTGTTATCTGACAACTAAACATAAAAAAACAACTTTTTTTTATCTGACACTAAAGCCATATTCACACCACAAGCGACTCTCAGTGGCAAAGCAACAATCGATCATTAATTTCAAAGGAGAGCAAACGACTTCCGACAACCTCTATCTATGCAAGCGAAAGCAGCCGCTGGCGACCAGGTGGGCGTGTCAAGCGATGCAGCAAAGTTGAGAATCTTTCAAAAGAATTATGTCATCCTGCAAATGAAAAGTGACTTTCTTGAGCGACAGCCAATAGGAGCACCAGTACAGCTCACGTGATCCACTGTCAGCTCGCTCAGTGGCCGGTTGTATTCGTGCTGTATATACCTACACAGACCTGCGTTTAAAGCAGGTCACCACGAGAGCGACAGGCAGCTACAAAGTCTATAAAGTGTAAACTGTAGTTTCTTAAAAGAATAGTTCACCCAAAAATGAAAATTACCCCATAATTTACTTACCGTCAAGCCATCGGTGCATATCACTTTGTTCAAACCCAGGCTCATTCTGATTGCGTATCCTGTATACATTTCTGGAGAGTGCCAAATACGTCCCAGAAGCTATGTTTTTTCAGCAGTTTTTGTTTTTGCAAATCCACCAGAGGCTGCTGTCAACTGACTGACTGACTGGTTGACTGACCCACCCTCCTCCTTCCCTTAACCCAACCGATAGTGTATTAAAAAGCACAGATGACCAGTGCTTACCCACTTCCCTAAACCTAACCGACAGTGTTTTCAAAAGCAATCCAGAAAAAGAAAAGCCCTCGCGGAAGCCTGGTTTTTACCACGTTTTCAGATTTTACCACATTCTTACCCTTTTATTTACTTGTTTATTTTATTTTTTGGCTTTTCTTTTTGTCTTACCTGTTTTCTGAGACCATTCTTCACCGTACCCCGTCATCGCGGTCAACTGCACATTGCGTCTCAAATCCTCCAATGCACTGTCACGGTTTATGGGTCTGTGTGTTCTTCCTGTATGTGTTATGACGTACATGTTGTGGTATGCGTGCGTGCGTGGATGGGTGTCTGTTTACCTTTTTATGGTAGTGTGCGTTTTGATCAGCTGACCGAATTAGAGAGTTCCAGGTGATGGCAGTTTTGCGGGTTATATAACAGTCTCTGTTTCACTTATCAGTCTGTTGTTGTTTTCATGTTCCTGTCTGAGTAATGCCCAGGTTGTTTCTCTAGCCTAGACCGTTGGATGACGTGTTAGTTTGGACATGTGGAAGCTTTCTGTTTTGGACATTCTGCTAGTCTCTTTATTCTTTTTGAGCACTTTAAGACTTTTACTCACTGTTGCACTTCATTAAACTGTCCTTCACTCGCAGTTGGATTATTCTTGTTTCTTATGTGACACGTACGCAGCAAGCCACTGGACAAACTGGTAACAGCAGGAAAGCCGTCTATACCGAGGTAATCAGCCAGCTGGTAAGCACGAAAAGGAACAGCGTCATACAGCTCCATAGCATTTGCTTTAAAGAAAAAATGCAGCGATCAGTACTTCTGGCTACATAATTTGCGATCTTCATAAATGTATATAGGGCTACGTTTTCAGAATAAGCCTATGTTGCTTTGTTCACATAGCACATAGCACATTCGGATTAGTTTTAGTTATTCTGGCCATACAGGGTATATAACCTATAGGGCCATACTATAAGTCACCTTACATTAACAATTTGGAAGTCACTCAGACCTTTATTCTTCTACATTTCTCACATTTATGAAGACAACTGATTGTTTGTTTGCAATATAATCAACATAGACCTTAATAAGTGGCTTTGTTAGGAGATGACCAATCGGCTGTAATTGGTCATGGAGTTATAGGTTTTTCAGTGTATTTAGTATTCATATCTTTCACTGGCCCACTGTTAGTTCACATAGTTTTATCTGTTTGGGTTGTCTTGTTTCTAGAAAATGTTATTTACACATGGCACACTTTACATGAATATATAGTGACAACAATATGTTTTATGTATTGAATTTAGCTCAAAGGAAAATTTTAAAAATGAGTTTTAAATATATTTAGATCTGCTATAAACATTGATTTGATTCACAATCTCAGTATCTGTCAAGTGTCTTTCAGATTGTACAGAAGGAGGCGTTGTGCCATACCTGTCAACATTGGGATGGAAAAAAAAAGATATGTCCACCATAATAAGGGATCCTCCTGAGACCCCACCCCCAAAAAAATCCCCAAATTACTAAATATGTTGATTTGGAGCTGTTTCATTGTAAATAAACAGTTAAATGGTCTGTAATATGTTTTATTATTACTATTTACAAAATAAAAAATAAATAGTATACATTATCAGCAAATACATTAGCAAATTATTAAAATGTATAGCTATTATAATGAAATAAAATCAAGCTATCGAATCTCATTAGCCGTTTCGTCACTGTATAACTGACACATTCTGATTAAAGAGCAACGAATGAATCTCTTATTTATTAAGTTTTTTTTTTTCGTTTGATTACATTAAATAATAGGTGTCACTTTAACAATGCAACGTTATAAAAAAGCATTCGATTGCTTTTCTAACTTTTTATGCTCATTTAGGACGAAATTAGTTGTGTTTGAAAAAAAAAAACACTAAGATCGACATCTTTAGATATTATTGTTATTAATTATTAGGGGTGAAACAGATCACTGCTGATCCGTGATCCGTAGAATGTTGGTTAATCCAACATTTATAACCATTGCAGAGAGATCGCCTCCCGTGTCATTCAAATGGCATGCATGAAAGCATTTTGGCTTCCCTGTAAGATGTAATGATGACAGGAAAAGTTGTGGTGGGACCAGGGCAAAATAAACAGGACAAAAAAACTGTAGTGTGATCCGAACTGCAGATTTGTGATCTGTTACACCACTATTAATTATGTGTATATGTCTGTTTAAACACGCACCACAAACCCAGATCTTCGCTTCGTTTCAAATCGCGTGTACAGAATCTGTTTGGCAAACACTGTCTATTTATCACTATGGAGCGCGTCAGGATACGCACCGCTATATGACTGTTTTGAGGATTGCATATGAAGGGGAGATGGCACCTGTAATAAAAGGAAAGGGAATCTTGCAGTTTTTCTATTTATTTCAAAGTGTTTTTATGCCTAAACAAAGTAAAAGCACAGAACAGACTCACATTTAAGAGCAAAGGGCGGCCCTTGTGGTTTGGCAGTATGGGTTGCGTATAGGGAGGCTCTGCTCTTTTATGTTTATTGCCACCCTTCAGAGAAAGTCTAAAAATACAGGAGAATCCCGGGAAAAACGGGAGGGTTGACATGTATGCCCTGTGCAGTTGGCGCATACCCATGTGTGTATTTTGTCACCACTACCTGCTTTGTAGTTCTATTTATGTTTGGTACATAGAAATTTAATCAAAACCTATTCAGGATAGATAGTATGCGAATCTAGTTGGTGGATCATTGCCCTGTGGTGTCCCCAGATAAATCAGGGTCTAAGCCGAAGGAAAATGAATGAATGCATGAGTATGCGAAACTGAATGCAGCTTGTATGTATTTATTGCATGATCTTTTTCATGTCTGTTTAACCACTGCCACTACAACGCCTGCTCAAAAGTTTGTGGGCGGATAATACTTAATGTTTCAGTTAATCAAACAAAGTTTAATATTTACCTATCTCGTTGTCTGAAAGAAAGTTTTGATGTGATGCTTTTAGGCTTCAGTTGGTCTATTCTAAAGCTGGTTAATGAGAGAGAACCGGTTTGATGCAGAAAGTATTTGAAGGATGGAAAGACAAGCCTGAAGCCTGGCACAAGCTTAGTGTGCGTTTGAAGGCTGTTTGCTCAGCATCTTTCCTAATTCCTGACTTTTAGAAGGTGATCTCATGATTGGTGATTTAAAAAAAAGTGTGAGGATCTCCCTCAGGGAGTTAACAAGCCTATGAAAGTGTGCATTTTCTGAGGAAAAGTCTACCATACTTTGTCTTCTAGCAAGGTGTGCTGCCCATGTAATTTAATTGGATGTGGATGATGAAACTTTAAAAGATTCGTACAATACTAACATGGTACACAAGCATCAACATATAATGTAGATGATCATCCAGGAAACTAAATTAGATTCCTGCAGATAACAAATATGTATACCTGTATAGCAACAGACTATAAACAAGCATACAGTATGATTACATTTACATTACATACATTTACAAGCACATCAACTTTAATTACATCCCAATCTTAATTTATACGGTTTAAAATACAGTTGGTCCACTTTGCAGCTATAACAGCTTTAGCTCTTCTGCGAAGGCTTTTCACAAGGATTTGGGAAAGTGTTTATAGGGAGTTTGACAATTCCTCAATAAAATAGACGTCTAACAATACTCCAAAAAAAGACTAATCATCAAATACACAGGAATGAATGACTACACGAGAAGTCTGTCTAATCTGTGTATTTAATGACTAGTCTAGTTGGCCCATTCTTTGACGTCTATTAGATTTTCACTGACAGGCCAAATTTAGTCTTGTTTTAGCTGAGACGTCTATTATATATATTTTTTTAATTTTTAACCCCAAAAAAAATGCTTAGTGGGGAATTAACTTCACTTCACTCTGTCATTTTTGGTTATACAGATAAAAATAAGATATTTAAAACTGGCTTTAGCTTCATTTGTTCAAACGCTGACACTTAGTTTGCTTGTTTGCTCAGTCTTTACATTTAATATCAGAAATATCTTTCAAATATGGCCTGATCTGTATTTAAGTTAACTTATTTTTTTATTTATTTTACAAATTGAAGTGGATTGAACATAACCCATAGAAACTGCCCAAATACACAACTGCTTTGACACAATCTAATGAAGTATGGCTATGGCTTTTTATCATTTTCCTTTTTACCCATTTAAAGCAGACTTGATACAAGCTTAGGCCTGTCACAATAATGGACATGTGCTCAATCATTTTTGGTGATGCAATATATATTGTCCATACATAAAAAACAATTCTAGCCACATTTTAGCTGATTGCAAAGCCTCTTTATCTCTGTTGGAGGTGTCAGTGTCAATATGGTTAAACAAACAATATAGTATTCGCAAGAGCATTAAGGACATGTCCGAATCCATTTTTACTATTTTAAGGACGGAAAAAAAGTCTGTGCTTATTTTCTTAATGAGTTATGGGTGTGTTTTGAATATAATGAGCATTAAACCAATCAGAGTCTCATCTCCAATTCCATTTAAGAGTCAGTTGCGTCGCGTCATGGTGCATTTGCTATTTACATGGCAGACTTTGTAAGTGGAAAAACTGAATGCTTCATTAGCGAGAAAACAATTAAACAGACCAGGATAAATAGGATAAAGAATGAGCCTCTTCCATTCGGCGTCATTACTTTCTCTTTCTCTTCCCTTTTTTCTCTTTACTTTACTCCTTTACTTTCATGGACAAGGAAACGGTGTAGTACGCACTCCACCGAAGACATTTATTAGCCTACATATTTAATTAAAGATTTGCTTCAAAACTATTTCTCAATTCAGTTCTAATTTCCAGCAAATGAATAAATGAACAACAATAACGAAGTGTGGTCAAGAAGAGTTATATCCAAACACATGTTCTATATAAATATGCATAATAATAATACTAATACTACCACTACTACTACTACTACTACTACTACTACTAACTATAATAATAATAATAATAATAATAATAATAATAATAATAATAATAATAATAATAACATCATACAAAAGCAAGTTGTCATAAACAAAAGCCCCCCCAATAAAAAAAGTGTTTTTATATTTATGTAGAAAATATTATTAAATTTGTGTAATATTTTAATCCTTTAATTGTTTTCATATGTAAAGATATTTGTGTTTTGCTGTACATCCTGTGTGTATTAAGCAATGTGTACGCATTTAAGGCGCACAACTAACAGTCTCTGCGCTGGACTTTAGACCTGCTTTCAGCTGATCAATTGCGCAGTCTATTTAGGTTCCTCAAAATAGCAACACGCCAACAATGCACCTTAATACACCTCCATTCTAGACCAGCACACCCATAAGTCCACAAAGTGGCGCAAATGGATTAGCTATTTAAACAACGTGGTGCAAATTGGGAAAATTATTGTTGCGCTGGTCTGAAAATAGCAACAAATCAAACACGTCTTGTGCCTTATTGCGCCGAGTGTATGATAGGGCCTGAAGCCATTGTGAAACAAATTAGCACCTGACTTCTAGAAACAAAACTCTAAACAAACACATAGAGACCATAGTAAAGACATACACTAAAGCTTCAAAAACCTTTCCTCCACTGCATAATTTAACTGGAGTGCCGGATTGAAAACTGTGAACAAGAGACTTCTGTCTGTGTGGAGGACAGAAAAACGTCATAAGCTAGTATTTTATTTTACAAGCTAATATTTTGAAGCATCCCAGGTTTGGCATCAGTATTATCTACAATGATACAATTCTGAGAGTACTTCACACAGATGAGTGAGCTTGACAAACCATCTCTTTTCCTTTTCATATGCACCAGACACTTTACTTTAAGCTATCTGTTACAAGGACTCAATAATAATCATAATAATAAAAGCTAAACTAACCTAGACTTGTCATGTCATCCAGAGTTGAAGTCAGAATTATTATTATTATTTTCACAATTTCTGTTTAATAGAAAGAAGATTTTTCTCAGCACATTTCTAAATATAATAGTTTTAATAACTAATTCCTAATAACTGATGTATTTTATCTTTGTCATGATGACAGTAAATAATATTTTACTGGATATTTTTCAAGACACTTCTATACAGCTTAAAGTGACATTTATAGGCTTAATTAGGTCAATTAGGTAAGTTAGGGTAATTAGGCAAATGGTTGTATAATGATGGTTTGTTCTGTAGACTATTAAAAAATATTGCTTAAGGAGGTTAATAATATTGACCTTAAAATCTTTTTTAAAAATTAAAAAATGCTTTTATTCTAGTCGAAATAAAACAAATAAGACTTTCTCCAGAAGAAAAAAATATTATAGAAAATACTGTGAAAGTTTTCTTGCTTTGATAATCATCATTTGGGAAATATTTAAAAAAAGAAAAAACTATTCACAGGACGGATAATACGTTGGACTTCAACTGTACATATATATATATATATATATATATATATATATATATATTGCTGCTTTCTGGTGATTTAAATTACTTCTTCTCTTCTCTTTTGTGTGTTGTCTGGATACAAGTGTCTGCTAAATGAATAAATGTTAATGTTAATGATACAGCATGATACCCACTGTTATTTACAAATCACCCTGGGTCAAATGAATCGTGTTGATAATCATGCTAATGCAGTGTAGCCTGAACCTGGCATTACATGCAGAGTTTTCATGCAAGCCCAGGAGCTTTCGAAAGTCTTTGGCAGACAAATACATTTATTTTTTCTGACCAAGCAAGTAACATGGAAAGAGAGTAAGCTCGGTTCTTTTAAATACTCAACACACACTATAAAAACATAAAGAGTGCAATAAAGCTCTGAAATTGCCCTTTCAGTGTGTAAAAAAAAGCAGTAATTCATATTGTCCTACGGTCCTAAGATTATTTACATTATAAATGAAAATGCTTGTATAACGTAACATTTGAAAGTACTGTACATAAAAGAGCAGATAATTTATTCAGATTGAACTACAGTGGAAAGTTATTCCTGCATCTTTTAAAAGTGCATTATAATTTTTTGGATTTCTGGATGTAAACCAAAGCTAAGTCAAGGGATGTACAATGCTTGCCTTAAATGAGTACACCCCATTTTGAAAATGTATATTTTTATCCATTTCTCAAAGAATATAGGTTATATATTTTGATGCATTTGAACAATGCCGTAAGCCAATTTAATAAACAGACATATTTATTCAAATAATATTTTTGTCACTTAACATCTTTAGAAATAGAAAGATAATAAATTTCTGCTGGAAAATCAGAATTAAATTGTTTTGTCCTTTTAAGCTATATTTTTTGATAGTCTACAGAACAAACCATCATTATACTGTAGGATAACTTGCCTAATTACCCTAACCTGCCTAGTTAGCCTAATTAACCTAGTTAAGCCTTTAAATGTCACTTTAAGCAGTGTAGAAGTGTCTTGAAAAATATCTAGTCAAATATGATTTACTGTCATCATGGCAAAGATAAAGTAAATCAGTTATCACAAATAAGTTATTAAAACTACACTCTCAGAAATAGAGGTACAAGAGCTGTCACTGGGGTGGTACCTTTTCAAAAGGTACACATTTGTACTTGATATTGGTACCTCAAAAGTATATATTAGTCCCTAAAAATTTTAAGAGGAACACTTTTGTACTTTTTAGGTACCAATATGTACCCTTGAGGTAATAACATGGACCCTTTAGCTACAAATTTGTACCTTTCAAAAAGGTACCACCCCAGTGACAGATCGCATACCTTTATTTCTGAGAGTGTATTATTGTATGTTTAGAAATGTGTTGAAAAAATCTTCTCTCTGTTAAACAGAAATTGGGGAAAATTAAACAGAAATTCTGACTTCAACTGTATATACTGTATATATTATTTTATTTATTTTTTACCTATTATCTACACAGAAACTCTAAAAGAAAAAGTTGGGCTCATTACTTATTCAACTCAATTCATAGCATTTGTGGCATAATGTTGGTGATTACCACAACAATTTATTTCTACTCATGCCTCCTTGTCCCTACACTTTTTAGAAATAAAGGTACGCGAGCTGTCACTGGCGTGGTACCTTTTCAAAAGGTACATATTTGTACTTAAAGGGTCCATATTGGTACCTTTAAAAGTATATATATGAGCTTCAGCCACAAAATTCATAACCACACCCCTGTTCACTGCCAATTAAAACATTCATTTATTTTCCTTCAGCTTAGACATTTATTTATCAGGGGTCGGAATGAACCACTAACTATTCTGGCATATGTTTTATACAGTGGATGCCCTTCCAGCTGCAACCCAGTACTGGGAAACACCCATAAACTCTTACATTCACACACACACACACACGCACACACACACACACACAGATACACTACGGGCGATTTAGTTTATTCAATTCACCTATAGCGCATGTGTTTGGACTGTGAGGGAAACCCACACGAACACAGGAAGAACATGTAAACTCAACAGAGAAATGCCAACTGGCCCAGCCAGGACTTGAACCAGCAACCTTCTTACTGTGAGGCGACAGTGCTAACCACTAAACCACAGTGTTGCCACAATAAAAAATATAATTTATTCATTAATTCAAAGCTAAAGACAAGTGTCCTCAAAAATGTGCAACTGAGGCTATTAGTTTGAAATAATCAACATTATGCCAGTCTAGATTTTTACTCAACCCAGACCACTCCTCTGAACCCATTTAGACTAAATTCATCTAACGTTTTCAGTGTCAGTTTAATGTTCTCTGTCTTGACTGGATTCAGAAGCCCATCACTGTGATAAAATCAAAGAAAATGTCTAGACAGTGTCATGAGAAAAGCAGTCATTCATCTCCTCGGCAGAGCGTAACAGACAACAGGTTTCTGCGTCCAGTTTCAATAAAATAATAAATGAGCAGTTTTCTGTATCTTTGTGATTTCATGTTTTTATTTCCCCCCATTTATTTACGCTTTTATATTGCATTATTAGACCTTGATCTTTCTTCCAACAACTTTTATCCTTGAAAAGTTTGAAAAGGTGACTTTTATTGACATTTTTAATAGTTTGAGGTGATATTGTCTAAGTTGGTGTTTTATATTACAGTACAAAAACCTTGTGCACAGCTCTACCCAAAAGAAGTTTGTTTGTTGTAAATAAGGGTGTATTTATCCTTTTGCACAATGCTGTGAATAAATTAGAATTGCAAAGAGCAAATGCAGTAAAAATGTGAAACATACATATTCAGTGTCTTGTACTCAAATACCTCACTAAATGCAGTGATGTCTAACTTTACTGTAGTTTTCAAATGGCTGTGCAAATAGTATATAGTGCTGTCTTGAGCATTTTCAGGAAGTGTCACCAAAATCTGACTTTTTTGCATTGGAAAGAATGTACAGAGTAAAGTGTCATAATGAAAACATGACAAAGCCATTTGACTATCTTGTTCATAAACAATGGTGTCAGGACTTTTCATCTTGATGACACTGACACTTTCATTGACACGACTACTTGCTTTTGAGGGATGAGCTCTCCATTTTGAGCAAGTGACACGCTTTTGCATGTTATCCACTAGGTTTTGCAGTTTGTACTAATTGTTTTGAGAAATGCATTAACTGTTGTGCAAATGTAGTGTTGTGAGAAATGCACCAAAGCCACTGAGAAAAACTGTAAATTCACTTTCAATCATCATATTATTGTTTTATGTGCTGTTTTTAATCATGTATTTTATTATTATCTTGTTTATTTAAAGCACTTTGAAATACACTCACTGGCCACTTTATTAGGTACACCTATCCAACTGTTTGTTAACAATATTTTCTAATCAGCCAGTCAGATGGCAGCAACTCAATGCATTTAGACATGTATACATGGTCAAGACGATCTGCTGCAGTTTAAACTGAGCATCAGAATGGGGAAGAAAGGTGAGAATGTGCCAAGGTTGTTGGTGTCAGACGGGCTGGTCTGAGTATTTCAGAAACTGCTGATCTACTGGGATTTTCCCACGCAACCATCTCTAGGGATGAGTGAGCAGCAGTTCTGTGGGCACACATGCCTTGTTGATGCCAGAGGTCAGAGGAGAATGGCTGATAGACAGTTCGAGTCGAGGTATTTGGCATCAACAACATGACAGCATGGATCCATCCTGCCTTGTATCAATGGTTCAGTCTGGTGGTGGTGGTGGTGTAATGGTGTGAGGGCACACTTTGGGCCCATTAGTACCAATTGAGATACCAATACCAATAATACCAATTATGTCAAAGCCACAGCCTACCTGAGTATTGTTGCGGACCATCTTCTGATGGCCATCTCCAGCAGGATAACACACCATGTCTTAAAGCGCAAATCATCTCAGACTGGTTTCTTAAACATGGCAATGTACTCAAATGGCCCTCCCAGTCGCCAGACCTCAATCTAATAGAGCACCTTTGGAATGTGGTGAAACGGGAGATTTGCATCATGGATGTGCAGCCGACAAATCTGCAGTAACTGCATGATGCTATCATGTCAATATGGACCAAAATCTCTGAGGAATATTTCCAGTACCTTGTTAAATATATGCCATGAAGGATTAAGGCAGTTCTGAAGGCAAAAGGGGGTCCAACCCGGCGCTAGTGAGGTGTGCCTAATAAAGTGGCTGGTGAGTGTACATTGTGTATACAATGTACTATATAAATAAAATTGCCTTGCCTTCAGCTTTCTATCTGGTGTGTGTACTGTAGTAATAAACGTGTCTCATTTTCATACTGTATTTTCTTGTCAAAAAATGTACTCTTGTTTCTTTTAATCAGTAAATTTTAAATATTCAGAACTCAGAATTAAGATAATTAGCCAAAGACACTTAAATCTATTTCTCAGTCTTTATCTGTACTGTAAACATGAACAAAAAAAATCTATCTTACAACTGTTAAAACATGAGCAGAGCAAACGGCAACATGTCTGAATGGATTTTTCTTATCAGCATCCAGCAGGATTTTTACATGATCCTACCAGAGGGAGGCACAATAGACAATACACACTCATATACAGTAGTGGGCTTTCATTACGCACAGTGAAGAACTGCAGACAGAGATATAACACCACTCAAGAGCAGGATTGGAGGAATCAAAATGAGATAAAAACCGTCTGATGCTGAAGCGACAACTGCAGAATACTTTTAGATGTTTCTACTCGACGGGAGATTGTGGACTATCATTGCGGATTCAGATTGAGTTCAGCACTTTCACCACATTTTTGCTTGCTCTATTTGCTGGGAGATGGAAATGTCTCGCGGGGTTTAGAGTTGATAAGGAAGTTTTAAACGAACCAGGGGTACTTGAGAGAGCTGTGCTAAAATTGATGAAGCTCGAGCTGATTAATCTGGCTGCTGTTTAGCTTAAGACCTTTAAACTCATCCTTATTGTACAGTAAATTAGGCTGTGAAATGCTTTAATTGTGAATTTTTTAAGTCTGTCAATGGGCATGTTTTTTGTTTTTTTTTTTGTACTTGTGACTGAGAATTTCAATTCAGACTGTTCTTTTCACTGTAAAAAAAATGGCGGGTTCCACATGTTGTCACAACACAAATTAAGTTAACTTAATCGTTTTTACAAATTTAAATGGATTAAGTGGAATTGAACAATTAAGCTGTCCCAAAAAAACCTCAAGAATTGTGTTTCAACTCATTTTTAATAAGTCATTTGAACAAGCAGCAAAAGTTTTTTGATGTTTAAAGAAAAAGGGGGAAATGATATATCTATACTGTATATGTCATTTAAAGGGCACCAGTGATGAAAATCATCTTTTAAAAGCTGTTTGGACAGAACTGTGTGTAGGTATAGTGTGTCCACTAGAGATGCGCGGATCAGCTGAAATGTTACCCGAATCCGCTCCTTCATACTAATCATCCACTCGCCACCCGCCCGCACATATTATTTTATCTGATATATATATATCACCCGACCCACACTCGATCGACACTTAAATATTTCAAATTCTTTGTTTTAAGCATGATGATAGGTCACCGTGGATCGTTCGTTATTAACAGCAGATTCAGGTTTTACATATACAGGAAGATAACAAAGACGGTGTCACTTCAGCCTAAACGGCAGCTATGTTATGTTTACTTGGTTTTTTTTTGACACTGTACAAAAACAGAATAGCATCTACTTTGCCTGGATTAAGGCGATTCTGCCTCGCCTTCAAAACACGGCCAGCTGCACCAAATGAGCGTTCGCTCGCACCGTTTGTTGCAGGAATGCACAAACTTCTCCTTGCAAAGCGCTGCAGTCATGTAAATAAGCAATCTTGTTTCTCCCAGAACGATAGCATATTTTCCTCTGATGACTCCTCTAACTGAAAGTTTGCACAGTACTCCAGCACTTCATCCATTATTTTGGGCATCTCATCTTCACATTCTGCGAAGTCCACTCTCTGCTTTTTTGCTGGTCAACTGCTATGACCCGCGACCCACCCGCAATTAATCATAATGTATTTTCTTATTACCCGACCTGCGGATTATCGGCAGAACCTGCGTATATAACTGCCATCCGCCCATCACTAGTGTTCACAGTCATATTGGGGTGATATAAAAACAATAAGTCTCTTATTTTTTTATTTCCTAACATTAAAATAAGACCCAAATGCCTCCCATTTTGAGGCCCAGTGCAACGTGACGTAGGAGTAATGTAAAATAGGTGCCCTTCAATGTCTGATGCTTTAGAAAATATAAGAGGTCACTAACGTTTGTACTGAACTGTACCTTAAATATGGTAAAATATGGTGTGATAAGTAAAACATATTATAAGTAAAAGCACCTTTTATGGGTTTTTGAGAATGACCTTTCATGTAGTGTGTAACACAGCTCTAAGTGAAATGAAATATTCAGCTAAGGTTTAAATCAGAAAGTGCACCATGTTTAAAACTATTGATTCTTTTATAAAAGAGTCAATTCATAGTGGTTCGAACTTTAGCCCTGTCGGCGTGACATCGATACGGAACTCAAGCCTCACCCTTTGTTGCACGTGCAAACTCTGGAAGATTGAAACCCCCAAACACTGTAGAAAGAAGAAGCTTCAAAATAGTTCAGCTTTTGCTCCTGTGTGGATTAATACTGAATGTGTGTCACTGTTTTTACTTCTGGTTAAGAATAGAGCAATATGCTGGTGTTTAACTGCATTGCTTTAATGCACTCCTGCATTGGGCTCACACACATACCTGCCAACAATGGGGGTGAGGTGTCTAAATAACACTGTTAAAAACCGGGTACTGTGTACTGTGGTGTTAGTAACTATTATGAAGTATGTTTCGGGCCGGCACTGAAATCAGATCCTATACCAATGTTGGCGACCCGGGGGTTTCACAGACCTTACCAAAATGCTGAGGACAGGGTGGGGTGGTTGAAATTACGGAAAGTTTCTGGGAGAAATAACAAAACGGGAGGGTGGCGGGAAAAGGGTCTGAAATAAAGAAGACTCCCGGGATCAGTTATCACACTTACACTCTGCATTTTGACTACTTCAATATTGTTGATAAGCCATCAGCGCAGATTAGCATCGCATTAAAGGAGGGGTTTGAGAACAAATGAATTGCTGAACGAATCACATGAAAGTAGCTGGGATAATTAGGTAAAAATAAATGCATATTATAAGACAAAGAAAGTGTTTTTTTTTACCTTGCATGCATATCAGCCTGTTGTTGAAGACCCCCAAAACCAAAATATGAACCTTTTTAATGTATAATAGGGGCTCTTCAAAAGAGTTTAGATTGAATTTGTCCAATGATTGCACATGTTTAAGAAACAATTTAATCTCTTAGAAATTGATGTTGCCAATATATGATATATATATATATTCATTAATTTGTCAATAAAGTCATTTAAATACAATTTTAATCATTAGTAATTAAATACTTTTTGAAGTAACTTACCCAACACTGCTCAAATTGCTGACTTTTGTTCACAGAACTGAGTCTACAGTATATCTTGAAATTGTGCAGACAAAATACTGTGAGTCATGTAAAGTTTTATTACACATGCATCAACAGTTATTAAAAGAACAGGTTAAATAGATATACCCTAACAAGTACTAAGGAATTCCATATCTGTACAATATAAATGGTGTTGTGGTTTCTGTAGTTTTGACCTGTTTAACAGTCTGTTGTTTGACTACTTAAAAGTGTAAGGCAACTTGCTGCACAGCTTTTTTTGAGTTCCAAGTACTAAAACTTGACTTGAATTTTATTTTTTTGTGGAAAATTTATTCTACAAGAAAAAACATGAGACTAACTTTATTCAAATATTTTATATGCTAACACTACTGAAGAAAAGTGAACAAACTACTTAATGTCCACATGAAGCTGAAGCTGCTGAGACTTCAGTATATTGATGTTCATCCAACTGAAATGGAATATTGAGTAGGGGCGGGGCTTTCTTTTAGCACATCATTCCCACATAGCTAACTAACGGTAAAAGGGGTGTGGTTAAGAATATTGTGGCTGAAGCTGTCATACTGACGTCAACAGAAAAGGACCACCACTCTAAACGCAGAAGCAAATGGTCAGACTTTGATTGAAGATTACCTTTTTTTTCATTATATTTAATTTATACAGATTAATTGTTTGGTTTTGTTATTGAAGGTCACATTGTTATGTCCTCAAAGAAACTGGCAGTAAACTTTACATTTTAAATGCACTGAAACACAGTTGACTTACAATGAGACAGAATTTGAAGTTCGCTGTTATTCCTGAATGATTCATTAGCGTGTGTATCTAGCCTAATGTCACTTACAACTCACCCAGGCTTTCGTCTCTCTTGAGCTCTGACAGTCTCTAATAAGGTCAACAACAGGACAAGCCTCATTTTCTCCCATTCAAACATGGCAGTGTTGTAGAACAGTGTGTACTGACGATTGGTACGAAGTAGTCCTCAGCTCCTCAGTACAGTGAGACTGCTGGTACTTACGGCATAATTAACCTTTACAGAGGAAGATGTCATTTAGATGTCAGGATCTGAGTAGTTGTGTAGCGCTATCGAGCAGCCAGCGTGACCTGTGTGTGACCCGTATCCTTCAGAATCACAATCAGTAACAGTATAAAACTGCACAATGTGTAAAAAAAAAATAAAAAATACGTTAACACTACACTTAAAACATGACTTTTGCGGCTTGTTTAAAAACAACACAATTATTCAATTTTTGAAAGGCAACTTAACTGTTTTATGTTCAATCTACTTAAATTTGTAAAAATGATTAAAAATAACTTAATAAATTTGTGTTGGGACAACAGAAGTGGTATAAAACAATGCATATATGTATAAATGTATAAAATTGCTATTGCAATGTATAAAAAACTATAATACACTACACTCAAAACATGGCTTTCGCCGCTTGTTCTAACTACTTACTTGAATTGAATTAAAACAACACAATTATAAATTTTTTAGGGGGGCAACTTAACTGTTTAATATTCAATCCACTAAAATATGTAAAAATTATTAAATTAACTTAATAAATTTGTGTTGGAACAACAAAAGTGGTATAAAACAATGTACAATGTGTAAAAAAAAACTAATATACTACACTTACAACATGGGCTTTCGCCACTTGTTCAAACTACTTACTTGAATTGAGTTGAAACAACACAGTTATTACATTTTGGGGGGCAACTTGCCTGTTTTATGTTCAATCTACTAAAATATGAAAAAAGATTAAATTAACTTAATAAATTTGTGTTGGGACAACAGATGCGGTATAAAACAATGCACAATGTGTAAAAAAACTATCATATACTACACTTACAACATGGCTTTCGCCACTTGTTCAAATTACTTACTTAAATTGAGTTGAAACAACACAATATTTACATTTTTAGGGGGCAACTTAACTGTTTTATGTTCAATCTACTAAAATTGATAAAAACGATTAAATTAACTTAATAAATTTGTGTTGGGACGACAGAAGTGGTATAAAACAATGCATAATGTGTAAAAAAAAAACTATAATACACTACACTCAAAACATTTTGTCGCTTGTTCAAACTACTTACTTATTAGGGCTGCACAATATTAGAAAAAAATTACATTGCGATACTTTTTTTCCCGCGATACATATTGGGATATTGAGTACATTTTTACCAGATGACTGAAATAGTTTTAATTGAAAATAAAATCCTAATTTTAGACTGACTGTGATGATTTTGTAGTGGAGTGCATCTGCATAAAATACAATAAATCAATCACAAATATTGATAAATACAATAAAGCAAAAATGCAGGTGAAATATACTGATTTCTGTAAATCTAGCAACATTCAGGTACACAAATTGACAAATCAAATGTCAAGTATAACACAATTACAATTTTTTTATATAATTGCAAACAGTATAATTAAACAAATGCCTGAATGATTTACCTGGCTTGAAATGTTCATACAGCCCCAAGACCTAAAACAGTTGCAAACATTTTAGTAACTTAACATTTTACAAACTGTGGCTCCGGGTCAACTATGCTATGTGACTATTGCAGAAGCAAACATTGCGATATCAATGCTTAAATGACATATTGTGCAGCCTTATTTCATATATATATATCTATTTTTTACAAATACTAAGTAAAGGATACTGTTTTCTCTCACAGAATAAAGCCTGAAGGTAATCAGCAGCCAGATGTGAAGTGAACAATACACAGCTACCCTTCTGTTGTCTACCAATTCTCTATATACTGTTCGTTCTTCGGGTCAAAAATGATCCGCATTCACTAAACTTCTAAAATAAAGAATCTACATTTAATTTCAATCCTCAAATTTATTTTAGCATGAAGAAACAACCTCATCTTCATCACAAACTCTGTGAATGTTTAGGTTTTCCTTCATCAGTGGAGTATTTCATCAATGGACAACACTCATTTTAAGTAAAAGGTTAAGCACAATCGTTAGTCATTTGAGACAGCACACTTTATAACAGCACTCTTGCAACACTCTTTCTCTCGCTTTCACAAAAAAAGTTATTTATCTTTCGTTTATATCCATTATTAATAGCTTATTTAAGTGTTAATGAGCCCCTATTATGGGTTTTTGAAAATGACCTTCCATGTAGTGTGTAACACAGCTCTAAGTGAAGTGAAATATCCAGCTAAAGCTTAAATCTGAAAGTGTACAGTTTTTAAAACTATTGATTCATCTATAAAAGAGTCGACTCATAGTGGTTTAAATGAGTCATCTTCATAACGAGTCTTTAGCCGTTTCGGCGTGATGTCGTTACGAAAACATAATGGTTGCGTGCGCAGACCCGGCAAAATTCAAACCTGCGGCCCGCCCACTAACACAGCAGCAAGACGCTCATGAAGACGCTGTGTTTACCTGGATATTATTGGAAGTGTGAGGGAAAGGAGTCGTTCAGAAATCTGCACGCTTACAATTGGCGATCTATCACTACACAGCTCATGCATTAGTTTCTTCCTCCATCTTGTAATGGACAGACAAGACACCAGGGGTGCAGGCAAAATAAGGACAAATTATTAGGTACACCGGCAGGCTGCTGAACGCTGGGCTTCGGGCTGGTGAGCAGCACTGAAAAGGCTTGCGAATGGAGAGCGGGAGCCCGCAGAGATAGCTTGTCAGAGGACAGAGGATGCTACAACCTCCCGGCTGGGGATATGATCGTTTAGAAAAGCAGAGTACAGGTAAGCACTTAGAACATATAGCAGTTCACGGACGAGGTGCCACAGCAATGATTGCAAATAGAAATGATCTACATGTTTTGTTACTAGTAACCGCGTGTACTGTATCAGGTTAACTCTTTATATTCTCATATCGCGTCTAATGCAATGTTGTAAGCGCGACGCATGCTGCTTTGTTTACAGATTTACATGCTTTCGTGAGCTCGTTCCACTGTCATTTGTCATAGCTATGGCCACCGTAAGCTGATCCTGCACACGTGCAGCGGTCAAGGTTCAGAATAGTTCAGCTTTTGCTGCTGTGTGGATTAAAACTGAATGTGTGTCATACTTAACATAAGCAATAAGCTTGTGTTTAACTGCACTGCTTTCGGCGCTGAGGTGTCTGAATAACACTGTTGAGAACCGGGTACTGTTTACTGTGGTGTTAGTAAGTTTACTTTGAACTGTGTTTCGGGCATCTGCTGCGATCGGATCCTATACCAATGTTGGCGACCTGCGGGCTTGATAAACCATGCTGGGCATTTTACTGTCTTGCGCTGAACACTGTCGACCAATGGCAACAGGCTGTCATCGGTCCAATCAGCGCAGATTAGCTTTTCGCTAAGCAGAGGTTTGGGAACAAATTAATCGCTGAACGATTCATATGGGAGTCGCTGGGATAATTAGGTAAAAATAAATGCATATTATAAGACCATGAACGTGTTTTTTGACCTTGCATACATATCAGTATGTTGTTGGAGACCCATAAAACCGAAATATGACCCTTTTCAATGTGTAATAGGGGCTCTTTAAGCTTATCTAGATAATAGTCTATTTTTTTTAGTGCATGATTGACTGCTTCTACACAGAATATACGTATTTGTCTTATTTGTGAATAAATTGGAATAAACATGGACATTTTTTTAGAAAATAGCCTATTTATTTAATTAAAAAATATGTTATATTTATTTAGCCTACAGGATATATAGGCTATTAAATTATATTTTAATTATTTATTGACTATATTAAATAAAATCACAACCTGTATTTTAACCTTCATTTTGGCTTTAACAGTTTATTTATAACTAACCAAAGAACATTTAACTGAGCTTTGACAAGTTTTGTAAGGCCTACAGTCAAAATTTTAACAATAGAGCCAAGGTTGTGGCGAGTCTGCAATACTGTGTCTAAAATGAAATTATTTCTCTTATCAGAAAACAATAAACAAAAGTATCCCAGGTGCAGCATTGTATTAGATTTCAGCAAATATAAACAAAACATTGAGAAAACACCTCCACCTTCCATGGAAAAATTTACACCTCCACCTTCCATGGCGTCAAGTCGTCCAACTTCAGAACTGGCCACTACTTAGAATGAAGCTTGGCTGCCCCCTACTGGTAATGTATTTCCTGAGTCAGAGAATTTCTCTTAGTGCTGCGGCTAACAGCGGTTAGTCATGGCATTCTGTTCCCTGAGACATTTCTAAAGGCCACATCTATATTTTCTACAGCTAAAAGTACCTGCAAACACTTTTTTTTAGCTAGACAGTATTCATATTAGTTGAAGCAGATTTTTCTTTTTATGTTTTTGAGGCATAAAAAATGGTCAACGTTAACCCATTGTATTTAAATGTGTACAGCCTTCAAGAAAATATAGAGATACAACAAATTTTTTATATATATTTTTTGCTGTTAAAATGGTGCCCGAGTCAGTTTTGACCAGTGAGTCGACAGGAGGGTTAAAATTTTCTCACAGTATTTTCTTGGATTTATTGCGAAAAAGATATTAGCCAATGGAGAGACAAAAAAGTTCTGTATCTTTAGAGAAATGTATTAATTTCATATTTTTTTATTTGTATAAGTTACTAAATAAGATATTAAAAACTTCCACTGGGATGTCCACTATCAAGGCAAAAGTAACTTCATGGCCAAACTGAAAAATGCATTGCTTGATGTAAAAAATATAAATAAATAAATAAATAAATAAATAAATAAATAAATAAATAAATA
>CAIGQZ010027068.1:10855542-10873046 GCA_903798205.1 Danio tinwini | reverse complement strand
ACAGTCCAAAGACATGCAGTACATGTGAATTGAATCAACTATGTTTCATGTGACTGAGATCCCATTTACACTAGTACGTTTTAGTTTTAAAACGGCGTTTTAGAATGAAAACGATCCAGCGTCCACACTAGCGTTTTACCCAGCGTTTCTGAACAGCTCTCTGTCTACACTAAAATGGTGAAAATGCACATCACGTGATCTGAAATGCACTGCAGCGTGCTTTAAGCGCATACCCACATGAGAGCTGTCCTCATCGGACTGTTCATCAAGGATCTCTCGCTGTATCTAATCTCACTATATTTGTTAAACGTGATATTTAATTCATCTTGTTGTCTATATCTAACTACATACTCCCTGACTTTAGTCTTTTAAATCTATTACTTGTTCTCAGGTAACATGCTTTGGCTGAGTGCAAAGATAAGTTAGGTTAATATCCTAATTAATGTAACCGCGGACACCGATTCTGCACATTGACTGATCGCTTGCTTTTTTTTAAATTTATTGTATAAACTTATTGTGCGTTATACTTTTATAATGGTCATTATTAATTATTAAAACTGATATTCATTGTAAGAGAGGGTATGTTTCGTATTTTCAATGAAAATGAAAGGAGGCAGTAATGTTATAGGCTCCGTTTTGTTATAAATATGCATGAAGATGATGCTCATATTATGAAGCCACCTGACACCTCAACATTTCTGATGTCTGTTAATTAGCTAATAATATCAAAATGAAAATAGGCAGTTCCTCACATCATGTTTTCATTTTATTGTTAAGATAGTGAAACAGCGTAGCCAGAGTGATGTGAATGACTTTATAAAGTACACACTCGGGAGTTTTTCTGTTTTTCTTGTCAATTTGCGAAGTCTGAACTTACAAGGAGAGGATGAAGACTGAACTGTGTGAAGGCTACTTAATATTGAGGGAAAAGCCCCAATCAGAGAGGCAAATGTCTGCAGCCCCACCTCCATTTTCAGATGTCTAGTGTGGATGTATGGCGTAACCGTAGCAAAACTTATGCGTTTTAAAACTAAAACGTATTAGTGTAAACGGGGCCTGAGAGTATATGGGTGTTTCCCAACACTGAGGGTTCACAAGTAAGTGTACCCCAATTGCTGTGTTGTGGATAGAAGGGCATCTGCCGAAAAAAAACATATACTGTACAGTACCGGCATAATTGGCGGTTTATTCCACTGTAGCAACCCCTGATAAATCAGAGTAAGGAGAGTGGGTGAGCTTTTCACAAGCATTGAATTATTAAACCTGAATATGCTTCCAATAAGATACTTGAAAGAATAGATGTTTGTTTTTAACTTTTTGAAATGCCAAATGTACCTGCAATTATAGAATTACCCACAAGCTTACAATAAGCAAGTTCATATTTGTATTTGCTTAATTCTAGCACAAATGTTGAGTAGGATCATGGCAAAACTTCAATATTGCAAAAAAATAAATAAATTCTGTGCGAGTCTAAACTAAACCCGCTCTGCTTGTTCCCTGATTGCTCCAGTGACACTCTACCCGCTTTTGGCATCTGCCTGGAAATTGCTTTTACTATTTCCTTAAAAGTGTTAGCTTAAGTTTCTCTAGGCTTGATGACCTGTTAGGCTTGATGATCTATCATTGGCAGATTATTTAATAAAGTCAGTTAACACTAAAAGTTACCAACCCGCAACAAATAGCAGGTTTATTTAAAAAGTGTAGTGCAATTGTCTCAAACTCAATTCCTGGAGGGCCACAGCTCTGCATAGTTTAGCTCCAACCACCCCCAACTCACACCTGCTTAATAGTCTCTAGTATTCTTGAACATCTTGATTAGTTGGATCTGCTGTGTAAGCTCAGGGTTGGAGCAAAACTGTGCAGAGCTACGGCCTCCAGGAATCCAGTTTGAGACCTATGTTGTAGTGGGATGCAGAAACATATGTGTTTGGTTGTGTGGACAGAGAGGTAAAAATGGTTTGGAACCACTGAACTAAACTATAGTTTGATTGCCAGCTCAAAGTCCTTCAACAATTTGCTCACCTCTCTCCACGCTACACTAACCTATCACTAAAAAATATAACTAAACCAAACGTTCATAATCTTACAATATTACATCTTACATGAATCTGCTTCAAAAAGCCATGCATCTTACCTGTAGGTAGTGTGAGGACCGAAAAGATGGTTTAAGGTCCTGATGCATCATGGGCTTCTCCAAGTTGAGAGAGGACTTTCGATAGGCTTCTTTGGCCTGGCTTACAGTGAGCGTTGACCAGGAACTCCTCTTCATGAACTTTCCATCAGGTGCCATGGACAGACCGTCGCGGCCCGAGCACTTGACGTCATTGTTGCTCTTGGAGGTTTTGAGTGAGTGATCTCCGAAGTGCGTGTGGATGGATTCTGGGAAACTGTGACCAATATGCTCGTGATGGTGGCGGCTCAAGGCGCTGGCTGTTCGGTAGGTGCTGTCACTGTCTAGGTTGTCATCCGAGCTCCACCAGCCCCCCGTCCCAGACCGATGCCTGCGCTCCTTGCTTTTACTACGTTTGCTGCCATGTTTGGATGAGTGATGACTGCCGTGGTGATGGTGATGGCTTCCCCCGCTTCCGCTTTCCCC
This sequence comes from Danio tinwini, assembly GCA_903798205.1. Lineage (NCBI taxonomy): Eukaryota > Metazoa > Chordata > Actinopteri > Cypriniformes > Danionidae > Danio > Danio tinwini. The sequence goes on along the minus strand of CAIGQZ010027068.1, from coordinate 10,870,450 downwards.
TTTAGTGCCATTCATTTTGGATGATCCCTCTAGTGAGTGGGACTTGGTGAAAAGCTTCTGGACGGAGTGCACCAGGTGTCGGATGCGACCGGGGCTCTCGCTGCGTTGCTCCCCACCTGGAGCAGCAGATGTGCGCTGATACTGCAGTGTGTGGAAGCCGTCACGATGAAAGGGAAGCTGCTTTTCGAACTGGTCCAGCAGGTTTGCAGGGATGCGGTTGCTCTTGCTGCTGCCGTGATGAGAGGCTGCGGCAGCAGCAGCGGCGGCAGCAGCTGCGGATGTGGCTGAGGTGGTGATGGCTGCACAGTCTTCCCGGGCAGCTGGGTCGTAGTACTGCGAACTGTAGTGCATTCTGGGAAAGGTGCTGCTGGAAACATGGTCGGCAGGGACAGCGGAAGGTAACGCCATAGGTGACATGATCATGCAGTCGGAGTGGATAGAGCTGCGCGGTGAAAGACGGTGATGGAAGTCCATGACGCAGGTCTCCGTGGGGCTGAGCAGGTAGGTGTGGCGCAGATCGGACACATGCATGCCGTGCAGGTCATGGAGATGCTCGCACTCCGCCAGTCCACACGGGGGCAGTGTGGGAATATGGTGCGGTGCACGACCACCTGATAAGCCCTTCATGTTCCTGGGTGGAGCGAGGCTACTATCCTCATTGAAATCTCGGGATGGCGACCAGGGAGGAAACTGCTGGTCTAAAATAAAGAGAAGGACATTATTGAGATTAGAGCTCAAATATCTGTCATGGCAGAGACATTCTCATAAACAAACATCAGTCTAGCTAGCTCTAAACCTGTTCCCGGAGACCCACTGTCCTACAAGGTTTATTCCCAACCCCAAACTAAACACACTTGAATCAGATAAACATTGTTTTTAGTGTCGTTCAATAAAGTTTCAAGCAAGTATTTTGGAGTTGGTTGGAAGAAAAATCTGCAGGATTCTTATTAAGTCTCTATTTATCCTGTGCAGCAAAAACACTGCAATAGATACAAGGACAAGCAAATGTTCGACAAAAGAAAGGAAAGTCTAAGGAGTCTTTTTGTTGTTTGGAACTAGCTTGTTATTCCACAGGCCCAGGATTTGCCATACAGTGTGAATCGGGGAGGGAAAATAGAAAATAGTGGCTGGATATCAATATGCACTTTCCAGATATATCCTGTACACTCAGAAATAAAGGTAAGCTCAATCACTGCATTGATACCTTTACAAAAGTTTTTACCTTCAAGTCTCAAGTCTGAGATTTTAAGGTACTTCCAACTGAAATGGAATACTAAGTATGGGGCAGGGCTTTATTTTTGAGAATTGTTCCTTTTTAGTAAACTATTGGTAAGAGATGTGTGGTTAAAACTATCATGGCTTAAGCATCAAAGTGACATCAATAAAGAAGAACCGGCACTCCAATCGCAGAACCAAATGATCAAAATTTTATTAAAGACTACCAAAACAAACACATTTTTAAGTGGATTAACAATGTGCTCTAGCAAAATTCATTCATTCATTTTCTTTTCAGCTTAGTCCCTTTAATAATCTGGGGTCACCACAGCGGAATGAACCGCCAACTTATCCAGCATATGTTTTAAGCAGCTGTAACCCATCACTGGGAAATACCCATACACACTCATTCACACACATACACTACAGACAATTTAGCTTACCCAATTCACCTATACCGCATGTCTTTGGATTTGTGGGGGAAAACCAGAGCACCCGGAGGAAACCCACGCAAACACAGGGAGAACTTGCAAACTCCACACAAAAATGCCAACTGAACCAGCCGAGCCTTGACCCAGAGACCTTCTTGCTGTGAGTCGAGAGCGCTACCCACTGCGGCACCATGCTGCCTAGCGGTGTTATCTTTATTTGCTATTTTTTTCGTAGAAATAAGCAGTTGAATATGTCCAAATTGAGTGTATAAAAAACTGGTGAGAGATGTCAACAATAACACGACAAGGATGTCCAGAAAAAATTCATACAAGCGTTTAAACTTCAAAAAAAAATTGCTTAATGTCTACAGTATTTCTCTGGAGTTGTATTTGGTTCTTTATTATTCAATCAAAAATATTTAATTTTAGGGAAACATTAGGTTACACATTAATAAAAAAATAAAGATTGCATTAAAAAAATTGAATTAAAAAACTTATGTCAATGAAAATAAAATATTTTGGAAAAAATTGCAATAAAAAAAAACATTGTCCTATTATAACCACAATTGTCATAGCACAGTAAAAAAAATGTCATCAATCAAGATTGACCAATACAATAAGGTCTTTCATCCCAGAGGAAAGATACCATCCACTGAGCTGCAGACTTTTCAACTCCCACGCAAAGATTTTAGATCTGCAAAAAATGACAGAACAGAAAGCAACATGAATGAGCGCACAATGAAAAATTTGGTGGTAACTGCATAAAATGGCAATAGATTATTTTTTACAGTGCAACTTTTTCTTTATCAATGACATTTATTTTAATAGTTTTTTATCATTATTTGAAATGTTTTATTTTTTAAATACAATGTACCTGATTTTTGGTCAAAAACAGTTGAAGTCAGAATTATTAGCCCCCTGAATTATTAGCCCCCTGTTTATTTTTTCCCCAATTTCTATTTAATGGAGAGAAGATTTTTTCAATATGTTTCTAATCATGATAGTTTTAATAACTCGTTTCTAATAACTGATTTATTTTATCTTTGCCATGATAACAGTAAATAATATTTGACTAAATATTTTTCAAGACACTTCTACACAGCTTAAAGGGTCATTTAAACGCTTAACTAGGTTAATTAGGTTAACTAGGCTAATTAGGTTAACTAGGCAGGTTAGGGTAATTAGGCAAGTTTTTGTATAATGATGGTTTGTTCTGGAGACTATCGAAAAAATATACAGCTTAAAGGGGCTAATAATTTTGACGTTAAAAACAGCTTTTATTCTAGCTGAAATAAAACAAATAAGACTTTCTCCAGAGGAAAAAAAAAATATTATCAGACATACTGTGAACATTTCCTTGCTCTGTTAAAAATCATTTGGGAAATATTTAAAAAAGAAAAAAAACTAAGGGGGGCTAGTCACTGTATGTTTATTTAAACAATAAAGACAAAATATTAATCCCAGCATACATGAGTTCAAAACTTATTAACTCGCAAGTAAAACATTTCACCCTAGTTTATTTTTTGCGATCCAAAATATTTTATTATCATTGACATAATGAAACGTTTTTTAATTAGCGATCTTTTATTTTTTTAATTACTATGTGTGAAGTTTTTCTCCAAAACTAAATCTTTTTGATTGAATAATAAAGAAACAAAACTAACTCCATATATTTCTACTGTATGCATTTTCAGACGGAGCCAGACACTTTTGTTAAACCAACTTGTTGACTGAATGTTTCATTGAGTCACTCATGAAAACAGTCACTTGTTTTGTGTTTAAAAAGAAACGAAAAAGAAACAAATGAATGAATAGTTCAATGACTCATTTCATTCATGAATGAAGTGTTTGAATGAACTATTTAAAGACTCACAAAGACCACCTCCTATTATAACTTCCTGGAGTATATGCAACCCACAGAACAAGTCACAAAAAACCCAAGCTACCAACACACAAAATTTGAAGCAAAAAACAAACAAACAGTAAACTGCACTGCACGTATAGGATCTTACTACATCAGAAGACCAGCTCTGTTGTATGAACGGGATAGTTCACCTAAAATTGTTAAATCTACAACCATTTTTTTTATCTTTCAATTGTCACAAACCCTGTTTGAGTTTCTTTCTTTTGCAACTATTGCCTTCCATAGTATTTGTTTTTCCTACTATACTACCTGAAAAAAATCTTGTTGCCTATCCAAGTTTTAGGAGCAACAAATAATAATTTGACTTCAATTGATCATTTGGTATCAGAAGTGGCTTATATGAAAGGCAAAGACCTCTAGATTACACTTATTATACCAAAATAAAATATGATCATGCCTTGATTTTTAATTATTTAATTAGGTAAGTAAGGTCTGACTTTGCTTAGACAAAAGCCTTGTCACTTAACAGAAATAATGTGCAGTACAGAATATAAAGTCATGGTGGAGTGGACAAAGAATTATTATTGTGTATGACTCTCATGAGCTTGAAGAACTGTATCCATACATCTCTGCAATGACTCAAATAACTTATTAATAAAGTCATCTGGAATGGCAAAGAAAGCGATCTTGCAGGACCAGAGTTTATCAAGATTTTTTAGATTAATTTTCAAATCCTCCTTCTTCATCTTACCCCAGACATGCTCAATAATATTCATGTCTGGGGACTGGGCTGGCCAATCCTGGAGCACCTTGACCTTCTTTGCTTTCAGGAACTTAGATGTGGAGGCTAAAGTATGAGAAGGAGTGCTATCCTGCTGAAGAATTTGCCCTCTCCTGTGGTTTGTAATGTAATGGCCAGTACAAATGTCTTGAATCCTCAGGCTGTTGATGTTGCCATCCACTCTGCAGATCTCTCGCACACCCCCATACTGAATGTAACCCCAAACCATGATTTTTTCTTCACCAAACTTGACTGATGTCTCTGAGAATCTTGGGTCCATGCGGGTTCCAATAAGTCTTCTGCAGTATTAGTGATGATTGGGATGCAGTTCAACAGATCATTCATTGGAAAAATCTACTTTGTGCCACTTTTCCAAATTATCAACTAGAAGTCAAGTTATTATTTGTTGCTCATATAAAAGGGATGGACAGGCAGTGTATGGAAGTCAATGATTACATGTTCTAGCATTTTTCAAAATATTAAATATTTTCTTATGACAGAAAAAGGAAACTCATAAAGGATTAGTATCACTTAAGGGTGAGTAAATAGTGAGGATGTTTCCTTTTCTGATTAAACTATACCTTTAATGTCAAATGATCCTCATTTAATCTTCAAAATCCATACCTTATTTTAATCAATAACAGTTCAAATAAAACCTACTGTAGCTGAGTCTGTGTCAGTGTTTACAAAAATATGTTTCCATTATGAGACAAGCAGCTAGTGTAAAAGTTAGCTCAAGTGATGGCATTCAAGCTGTCACCCTTAAGCATTTCTCAGTGCTAAGTAGAACTGTTCACACACATCACAGAGAAGCAGAGAGACTGCTCTTACTGCACATCACAGTTACACTACATAAAATACCCACCATATTATATAACCAACACTTCAGGTGAAACTTTACAGTAGGGACTCTATGCATCATTATTTCGCATCCTTGTGAATAGTAACCGTTTTTTAAATTAATGTTATATTATCATTAAATGCAGTTTTTTTAAATTATACTATTAAGGGTCCCATTTTAATGATTTAAGCACAAAGTCTAAAGCGCATGGCGCAAAAGCGTTAAGGGCAAGTCCGAATGCACTTTTGCTATTTTAAGGACAGAAAAATACGATCTGCTTCATTAGTGAGAAAACAGTTAAACAGAGCATTTGCACAAGGATAAAGAACAAGCTCCTCCTTTCTTTACTTTCTCTTTACTTTACTTTTCACTTTACTCCTTCACTTTCGTGGACAAGGAAATGGTGTTGTACACACTCCACTGAAGACATCCATTAGCCTACATATTTAATTTTGTTTGTTAAGCGCAAAGATTTGTTTCAAAACGTTTTCTAAATTCAGTTCTAATTTCCAGGAAATTAATAAATGAACAATAAAGTGTGGTCAAAAAACTGAGTTCCAAACACACGTCCAATTCTTATGCCCCACATGGTGATGTCTCCAAAACACGACAGGTGGACAAATCCAAACTTGTTTTTATTAAAACATATATAAATATGCATATAATAAATAATACGACTAATAATAACATTATACAAATGCAAATTGTCTTAAGAAAAGACCTCCAAGCTGAAGAAGAAATGGAGGTAGTGTTTTTTAAATGTATAAAAGATATTTGTGTATTATTTTAGTTCCTTAAATAGCAACACACCAACAATGCACCTTAACACAACTCTATTTTAGATCAGCACATCCATGAGTTGGTGACGCAGTGGCGCAGTAGGTAGTGCTGTCGACTCACAGCAAGAAGGCCACTGGTTCGAGCCTCGGCTGGGTCAGTTGGCGTTTCTGTGTGGAATTTGCATGTTCTCCCTGCGTTTGCGTGGGTTTCCTCCGGGTGCTCTGGTTTCCCCCACAGTCCAAAGACACGCAGTACAGGTGAATTGGGTAGGGTAAATTGTCCGTAGTGTATGTGTGTGAGTGTGTGTATAGATGTTTCCCAAAGATGGTTTGCAGCTGGAAGGGCATCCGCTGCATAAAACATATGCTGGATAAGTTGGCAGTACATTCCCCTGTGGCGGCCCCAGATTAATAAAGGGACTAAGCCGAAAAGAAAATGAATGAATGAATGAACATCCATGTGTTCACAAAGTGGCGCAAACAGATTCGCTATTTAAACAACGTGACATAAAATGTGAAAAACATGAAAATCCAAATAAAAGAATGTGAAAGCAAATACAACAGCAACAACAACAAAAACATGGTAATAATATTGAACTTTCTTTGAGACTCCTCTTGTTTTGACTAATCCTGCAGGAAACTCTATCTCTCTCTCTCTATCTCTCTCTCTCTCGCTCTCTCGCTCTCTCGCTCTCTCTCTCTCTCTCTCTCTCTCTCTGAATGAAATTATATTTTATAATATTTGATTGTGAGTATAAACCACTGTTGACAGAAAAGGAATCTTCTTTCAGTTCTTTACAACAACAAAAAAATACCATCATAAAAGAAAATAAATGGGTTCACAAAATTCTGATGTAACATTTGGAAAACTTGAATTCAACAAGCATAAACACTGGTAAGAGCTGCCTTCAGCTCACAGGAGAGACCAAATCTGTAGTTTAGTTTCAAGTAGTGAAGCTTTTATCCAATGAAGCTCACAGCACACACATTAGCAACATTCCTCTCCAACCTGAAGGTTAAGAGCTTTGCTCCAGGGCACAATGGCGATGCTTCAGAAATCACATGGATTGGGGATCAGACCTGCGCATTTATGGCCAATAACAGTCTAACAGCATAACAGTCCAATTTTAACCACTACACCTCACATCCAGGGCTGTTTCAGAGTTTTTACAGAGAAAAATGTTGTGTTGGAGTCTGCTTTGGAGCCATATGTTAGCTTTGCATGAGGAACACACCAGGGTGAACTGAACAAATATATATTTTGGGCAGATTAAATGGGTCCTGTTAATTGCCATTTTACAAATGTAATCAATTGCAGTGGCGGACAGTAACTTAATAATTTTTTTTACATTAATACAGTCATTACAGAAAGCACATTTTTATTTAACTGTACTTTAGCAAAGTACTTTTCATTGCAAAGCATAATATTGTGTTGCATATATTTTACTACTGATGTACCAGATTAAAAAGTTAGGTTGAATAGAAAAATCATTACCCAATCAGGGATAGTAAGGTTTATTTATGAATGAGATTTTCAGTTAACATGTTAAACTGTTTCACAAACCACACTGAACAATTCACTGAATTAGACTGAAATTAATTCTTCAGTTAAACTCACAGATTCAATTGATCCGGTGAGAGTGAATCATTGGTTAATGACTCAGTGAACAAATAATTCGTTCAAAGTGAGTCGACAGTTATTAGGTGCGTTCGACATGAAGCACAGCTGCAGCCAGTGATCAACGAGATTAGCCGTGCGCAGGCGGGGGCGGAGTTGAAAACGGAGCTGTCAAGCCGGACACTTCGGGGGCTCAAAGTTGCTGCTGTCATGATGACCGATCACATGGCGGGATCATTTATTTATTGAAATAACAACAAAAGATTTACAGCACAAATGAAACAAAATACAGTCTTTACAAACTTTACTTCATTTTTAACAATAATAGAATTATAAATTAAATTTAAGTAGCCTACATAACAAACGCATGAGAAATAAGGGGGAAACCAGAGGGCACATAAAAAGGAAATAAATACCCACAAATAGGATTATTTTGGATAATGAAAGCATTTTAAAAAGCACTTTAATCCAAAAAGATTGAACAAAATGACCAAAAATAAATGAGCTACACTTTAAGCAGACATTTCCTAGAAAGAGCAGGTACATCAATGTACATTTCTGCATAAATAGCGTGACAGGAAATAAAATATTTTAGAATCATATATTTTTATATTACATATTTTTATATAACTTAATTTGCTAAGAAATCATCAGGATCAATGATGATAATTATTTTATTACAAGTCTGTAAGAGTTATTTGAGTTAATATTTAGATTATTTACTAAAATATATAATTTAAATAGTTTATATAGCTGAATACAGTAGTCTGTATAAAAAAAGGCAGAATAAACCTGTGCAAACAATCTAATCTTTATGAACAAATTATTAAACAAAAGATGATACTGCAGTAAAATATTTGTAGTCATTTAATAAGCATGATGTGTACAAGATAGAGATGGTATGAACAATTAATTGTTTGTTTTGAAATTTGTGAGATGGAATTTGTCCAATAATAAACGCGAAACACACGTGGTTGTTGTCATGCAGTGAACTTGGCCAATCATGTAATATCGGTGTCGTCATCGCAGCTCCAGCAGGCCCTCTTCAGATGCTGCGCAGGCTGAGTCAGTCATCTGAGGTTGGAGCGCTGTGGCGGTACTTTGATGCCACATGTGACAGTCACATGACGTCTGCGCAGCATCAATCCGGCCAAAATTTCTAACCAGCATGCACCGCTTTAAGACAGATTGCGATCGATCTGTGCAACGCTGCATAAAGTCGAACGCACCTAATAATTCGCTGATTCAAATGATTCAGGCAGAGTTATAGTGAGTTCCAAAAAGGATACATGACTCTCCGAAAGGAGTGAAAACAATCATGGCCACCAGATTGAAGTGTCATTCCAAACTGAAGTGCTAGCTTTGAGCCACTTCAAAGAGACCCTTTGGAAAAGAATACAACTGATAAGACACTTCAGGCCATGATCCTTTGAGCAGGGGGTTTGGTGTCGAACAGTGTGTTCAATATACTGTATGACTCCCTATGCCATAATCCCTTCAAAAGAACCCATCAAAAGCATTACGGCATAGGGATGGAACAGAGTGCATTTCTCTAGTTAATGACTCACTGAACAAATGATTCAGTCAGAGTAAATCTGCAAGTAACAATTCAACTGATTTAACTGATCCAGTCAGAGTGAGTCTCCAGCTAATGATGCACTCAACAAATGACTCAGTCAAAACGAGTTTACAGTTAACAATTCACTGATTCAAAGGATCCAGCAGGGTTACAGTGTGTTCCAAACAGGATATATCACCCTAAAGGGCACTTAGGAGTGAAAACAATTATGGCCACCATATTGAAGTATCATTGCAAATTTAAGTGTTTAAAACGGCCCACTTCAAAGGGATCGTTTGGAAAGGGATGCAACTGATAAGACACTTCAGGCCATGATCCTTTGAGCAGAAATGTTGTTTGGTGTTGAACAGTGTGTTCAATACGTAAGGACTCATCCCTATGCCATAATCCTTTCAAAGGGACCCTCCAAAAGGATTAGGGCATAGGGATGAGCCTTTTCCAATGGAACAGAGTGCATGTCTCCAGTCAATGACTGGTCAGAGTGAGTCTGCAAGTAACAATTCAACTGATCCAGTCAGAGTGAGTATCCAGAACAAATGACTCGGTCAGAACAACTCTGCAACTAACGAACCACTAAATCAAATGATCAGGGGTCTCATTTATAAACGTGGCTTAGGCACAAAGTGCTATAAAATGTGTGTATGCCATTTCACAAAAAATCAACTTGATGGAAGAATGTGTGCAACTACTGTATAAGTAAACTCTAAGTAAACATATTTAACTTAAATACTGACTTAATTGAACCACTTTAAACCCTAATATGCGTCATATCAAATATCAAATAAATAAACATATATTCTGGTGTATGTTCACTTTTAGGAAGGTTTCAACTCACATAAATGAGACCCCTGGTCAGAGCAATTCTCTACTTACTGTAACAACTCACATATTCGAATGATTCACTCAGTGTGAGTCTCTGGTAGATTTAAATGATCTGATCAAAGGTGCATTTACTCTTCTAGTTCCATCATTACATAGTTTAACGTAACTTTCGACTATAATTGGCTAACAAAGCTTTTGGGAAACACCGCCCAGAGCATGATTTTGCTAGGTAAGACCCTTGTCTGTGATCATGTAAAGCCATTTGAAGCTGCAATAAAACTGAAATTAACAGCACTGAGCAGCATAAAAGTCCACTATGTTAAAGAAAACCCTAAAACATTTCATTTCTTTTGAAAGCGAACTAAATTTATGTTTACTGTAATGTCTTTGACAACATATGCATCATCCCAGCATGCACACAACATCATAAGACGTTAATATTAGTAATAAAAGGTTAGATTTAGGTCATCAGCATCTAAGAACAATGTTATTTTGATGTCCAATAACGACATGAAATGACATAGATATTTTGTTGATTTTAGGTTGTGTTGGAAAGTGACCAAAATCTAATGTCGAGCCAACATCTTGAACTAACGTCATATTGACGTCAAATACTGACATTTTTTCAACAGGTATGGTAAACAAAATCCAACGTCTGATAGACGTCACAGTGGTAATGTCCATACAACGTCAAGCTGTAACATCACTAGACAATGATATTTTGTTGTTTTTAGGTTGCTTTGTAAAGTAACCAAAATGCAATGTCTGTTCAACGTTTAACATGGACGTCAACTCAATTTTCATGTCCAATCAAAATGCAACGTCCCACAACATTGGGGTACAACATCAATCTGACGTCATCTTAATGTTCTGTACCTGCTGGGATATTTTCAGTGACACAAAGAAAATTAATTTATCCTCCAAGATTAATTTAGAATAATTTAGGCCTGCAAGATAATTTTTTTCTAAACTGAAATTGCGATTTGAAAGGGTCCGATTTTCCAAATGCGAAATCATTCATTCATTCATTTTCTTTTCGGCTTAGTCCCTTTATTAATTAGGGGTCGCCACAATGGAATGAACCACCAACTTATCCAGCATATGTTTTTACACAGCGGATGCCCTTCCAGCTGCAACCCATCACTGGGAAACACCCATACACTCTCATTCACACACATACACTACGGACAGTTTGAACTACTCAATTCACCTGTACAAATTATTATTTTCTGGTCAAAATTATTAAATCAAAATATTATTTTGAAATCACATTACCCTGAACAATATATCAAATTTAACACGATTTAAATGTGAAGGTTTTCTTGTTGACCTTTTGACTTTAGAATTACTTGTGTTCGTTGCACTTTAAAGAAAACATTTGTTGTCCTTGTTTCGACCTTAATGTAGGTTATCGTCAGTGTTTTACTGATGAAACAATTGTTTACAGTGTGTTTGGAATGAAGATTTTTATATATAATTAATTTCATTTTATTTAAGATGCTGCTGTTATTTTTAGGGATCTCCCAATCAGGTTCTTTTGCCCTCGAGCCTGAGTCCGAGTCATTTGATTTTGAGTATCTACCGATACCGAAACCCGATCCGATACTTCAGTAATACATAAGAATAAAGAAAAGCAAAAAACATATCAGGATGTTCCTTATTTTTTATTTCATTTACCTTATTTGAACATTCAACAACTCTGTTAGCAAACTTCTGTGAGGTAGCTTGAACAATTAAGTAATAATCAATTCTTCACTTTTGGACTTTAGTGCAAAAGTAAATAAAAAAACATATCATATAAAAACAAATAGCATCTCAACTAAAGATACTTAGCAGGCAATCCAAAGTTTACACATATCACAGTGTGCTATAACAATGTTGTCATCTTTAATTTTATAAAACCTTCAGACCACAGACATACTTTCGCTTTCTGCTTCAAGCTGCTTCTGTGTTCTACTTTTAACCGGCACTTAACCAATAGCATTTCTGCAACAAAGTGGTGTCATGTTGCACGTGTTGATGTTTCTGTGTGAGGTCAAGAGAGAGGTCTAACTCTATGCCACCGCATAACTATAGATGCGTTAAAAAAATTATGACTACATACATATATTCGAGTCCTGATCGGGAGTTAACGTTCGATTCTGATCAAGTCTGAAACCACTTGATCGGGCCTGATTTTGATCACGTGATGGGATCTGGACATTCCTAGTTATTTTCCTAATTTGTTATGACAAAAAAAAAATGGGAACAACGTTTAAGAGGTTGCATACTAATTTGTGATTATGCTTGGTCTTTCTTATAGATACTGTATATTGACCTTATTCTTCAATGTGGAAGTGCTCTCGTTTTTGCGATTGTTTTAGAACTTCCGATTCAGTTGCCTATGGGAGAAATGACTAGGAATAAAAAACGGCTGAAATGGTCAGACTACCCGCTCTACAAACAAGTGTTTGCATGACTATACAGACAAAATAGAATAATTTAATAAGAAAACCTCAGTTTGCAACATCAAGCAGCAGAACGAGCTGTTTTTAACGTCTAAAAATGAATGGAAGTGAATGAGACCGGAAGTCTCGAGCCAAAACGATTCAAATGGCTCCGCCGGCTCGTACGCGGAGAATAAGGTGAATACACTAGATATCGCATACAGACCCTGAGCATGCATCAATAGCGCTGCCACATTTGTACAATGCTCCCAGGACAAACGTCATTCAACCGCACTAGTCAAGACTAAAGCCAATGCGAAGATGCTGGACTTTAACACTGTTTACGGGTGTAGTAATGAGCAAAGAAAACAAAGCACAAATGCAGAACAATTCATAGGTAAGATTTAGTTTTTTTACATTTTTGTATGTTACAAACTTTTGTGCTAAACAGGTAATGTTATTAATGATAATACAGTCTCTTACCGCCCTGACCAAAAGGTCAAGTAGCAACAACTTGCACTAAGTACTAGGCTTCTGCTAGTTTTGTTGAATAAAATAAGTAAACAATGTAAATGAAATATGACAACAAGATGCTGCAGTGCTAGAAACTTGTGTTGTTGTCTGAGTGAACGAGTTGCTCATAATGGAGATTCATTCACAAACGAATCGCTCCCTCTGTTAGTATTAGAAGTAAAAGCAGGAGAGGGGGTGTGTTTCAGGACACGGATTAGATCAAATTTAACAGGAAGGGTGAATAATACATTTTCATGCACACAAACACACGCTCTTTGTCGGCAATGCCCGTGCGATCACTTATCCATCGATGTAGATTATAATTTTCGTAATAAAAAAAATATATGCATACTGTATGTAATGTAATGTATGTATATATATATGGCTCTGGATGGCCAGTCCTCCACTGCACCTTGGTCCTATTGACGCATTCCTTCCAATAGACAACAACAGTGTAGACGACATCTAATGTAAATATCTATGGGTCTTTCTTTGGTGCTGTTAAAACCACCACATCAAACCTGTAGCTCTGTTTTTTTAAATAGTAGTACTGTAAATCACATTTTAAATCGCAAATCTCAATTTTGATCAGAAAAATCGAGATTAGATTTTTTTTTAATCCAAGTGCAGCCCTAACCATGCAGCAAAACCAGCATTCAATTTAGATTTCAATTATTCCAGTGTCTAAAAGCCAGTGATAATGTAGCATCATCCAAACTATTTGCCCACAAAATCTGGGATAGCATCTCTAATAGGAGAAAATGACAAATGTAAGCACATACCCAAGTGTCAGAGCAGAAATTAGAGCAGGAAACACCTTCAGCGCTAAATCTCCTCTTACATAATGCCCGAAAACCATAATCCATAGCAATATATCAAAGAGAATGAGAAATAACACAGAGTCGTCATGGTAACCGTTACTGACCATGAAAAGCAGATTGCAGAGTTTGGGATGACAGTAAATCACAGCAGGACTGCGGTTCGCAGCCTCTGCTGGAAGTGTTTCTTTTACAATTGCAGATTTATAAATACTAGTCACATCTGTGGCTCATAAGTCCAGCGCCCGCAGGATACAGTAAATGGATTTTGATGTAAAACTATTATTGAGCTTCTGAGTGAGTGGGGGGGGGGGGTGAACTCAGTGAAATTATAAATATTCAACATTCCCAACATTTCCTCTGCTGTATTTCTATTTTTACAACATTGCTACGGAATATGATAAAGAACATGTGGTTGCCGTGGCAACTAAATGAGTCACAGATAGATAAGGATGTAGCCTCACGTGGAGCATCTCGCCTGACACACAATTACACACCATGACGCATTCAGGGTCACACCTGAGCAACCACAGATATTTCCATTGGTGTGAAATCCTAGAAAATGATATCTGTGTCACCGATGTCGCAAATGTGGCATTCGAGGTGGAGTTTAGTACAGAGACACTAACACGGGCTGTTATGTAATCTGCAGGCATCTAGGTATACAGTTATTTCTTTCTATATATTCTTAACAAGAAATGATGATTTAATCAAACAGTTTATGTTTGCCAACAAGGCTTAATTTATTTAAAGTTCAAATTAAAAAAGACAGTAATATTTTAAAATATTATTACAATCTCAAGTGGGTTTTTTCTACTTTAATATTATGTAAAACAGCATTTATTTATGTGAATCGAAGCTGAATTTACAGCATCATTACTGCAGTATCACATGATCTAACTAAGTTATATATATAAATATATTAAAAAAAAATTAAAACTGCTTTTATTCTAGCCGAAATAAAACAAATAAGACTTTCTCCAGAAGAAAAAATATTATCAGACATACTGTGAAAATTTCCTTGCTCTGTTAAACATTATTTGGGAAATATTTAAAAAAAGAAAACTTCAAAGGGAGGATAATAATTCTGACTTCAGCTGTATTCACATTATACATATATAAGACATTTACACAAAAAATTTAAGCTTAAAAAACACTTCTATTGAACTACGTACTTATACACACACATACAGTATATATGGTTCATATATATATATATAT
>CAIGQZ010027068.1:10833534-10843558 GCA_903798205.1 Danio tinwini | reverse complement strand
TTCAAATGATCCGGTCAGGGTGAGTCTCCAGTTAATGATTCATTGGTTCAAATGATCTAGTAATAGTGAGTCTCCAGTTAATGATTTACTGATTTAAATAACCTATTTAGAATAAGTGTCCATTTAATAATTCACTGATTCAAATAACCCAGTAATAGCGAGCCTACAGTTAATGCTTCACTAGTCAAATGACCCAGTAATAACGAGTCTCCAGTTAACAATTCACTGACTCAAATGATTTGGTCAGAGTGAGTCTCTAGTTAACAATTCAATGATTTAAATGATCCATTCAGAGTGAGTCTCCAGTTAACAATTCACTGATTCAAATTATCTGATCAGTGTGAGTCCCCAGTTAATGATTCACTGATTCAAATGATCAAGTCAGAGCAAGTTTCCTGTTAATGACAGTACACAGCTAACTGATTTATGTGATCAAGTTAGAGCAACTCTCTAGTTAATAATTTACTTAAACAAATGATTCAGTTAGACGGGGTCTACAATAAACAACTAACAGATTCAAATGACCTGCTAAGAGAGAGCCTTCAGTTAGCAATTCGGTGATTCAAATTATTCCGTTTGGGCAGCAGCATTCACAGTTATTCGGTTGAACAGCAATAAAAGATCAATCATAACTTTTAAACCATGTAATCAATCAATCAATCAATCAGTCAATCAATCAATCAATCAGTCAATCAATCAATCAATCAGTCAGTCAGTCAGTCAGTCAGTCAATCAATGTCAGATATCTATTTTAAATATTGACAACTTACAAGGGCACAATTAACTTAATATACTTTGGCATTGCTGACCAGTATGTATGAAGTTTGAAATGCAGCTGCTGTTTTTTGATATATGTTTAATACAGATCAATTTTTAAAGATGCTGTATGTAAGTTTTTGACTCATTTAAAGCATAAAAATACCATAATATGTTTGCAGATATTTAAGAAACATGGTAAGTGAACATTCTTGTTTATCTGAAAAACAATGCTGAAGTCAATTATTCTACTTTGAAAATGTGAATTACGTGCCAGAACGTCCGTCTTTGTCTTGGTCTCTTTACCCGCCCAATGCCTGTTAAGCCAATTATATTTTAGCAGCCCAGGTTGCCTAGGTGGAAAACAGAGTATTTCATTCATTCATTCATTCAAAAAGGCTCTCAAAGTCTGTATCCGTGACCGAAATGCGCCCTCTGGTGGACAATAGCAGGCCTGAAATGAGACTCAGATTCAGAGTTCCACATGAGGTGGTTATTAATTAGACAATAATATAAATATTATGAATGTAAACATTAGGTGAGCAGGTTACATTGTAACCCTGTGTCATAACCAGAGATGGCAAAAGTACACACATCCTTTACTTAAGTAAAAGTACAGATACTCATGTTTAAAACGACTCTGGTAAAAAAGTAAAAAGTTCTCATTTCAACCACAGTCATGCGGCGAATAATAATTCAACTAAATTTGCAGTAGTTTATATGTGTGTAAATGTAAATAGGTGTTTCCCAGTACTGGGATGCAGCTGGAAGGGTATCCGCTGCGTAAAACAAATGCTGGAATAATTGACGCTATATTCTGCTGTGGCGACCCCTGATAAATCAGGGACGAAGCTGAACTATAGCGAGTGAGCACCTATAGGTAGGTAATCATCCTGACGCAAACTCAGTGTTCAGCATGTAGTTTTGCCGCTGTTAGATCAAAAACAACAGCTGTCATTCATGTTGATACCCAATCTTTATAAATGTCTTACACTTTATACTGAATGCTGTCCAAAATATATTTTTTCTTTTGCTAAAATAAAGACTTATCAGACATGACTGCAAACACTTGTTTTGCATTAGGCTAAAGCTGCTTATTCTCTTCAAAGAGTAGCTCTCATTCATAACCCGCTATTTCAGTGTTTTTTTTTTCAGGTATTGTGGTTATTTTATTCAATGAATAAACATTAATTCTGTTACAATTTTCTCAGTCACTTTTATCCATTTCTCAGATCAGAATTGAAATTCTTAAAACTCCCTGTTCAATCTTCAGATCATCATTGTGTCACTTGTGCACATCAGAAAAGCAGTTTCTCTTCATGAACAAGTTGCAAATGCTTTTGTTCATCCATGCAAATGATTATGTGCAATTCTCTGATGTTTCCTATGTTATCAGTTGCTGATGTCATGTTGATCAAAATGTATTATTTTTATCTCTGTTGAATAGACTCACCCCCACAACATTTAATCGTTCAATGCCTGAACAAGTTGTCTTAATATTTAGTCATAATGCATTTTTTACATTTCTCCCAGATGAGACTTAACTTTTTCTAATGAAGGTCTAAAAGGAGGTTGTCCTAAATTCACATTTCTACTTTTGTTTTTCTTTGTGCTATGCAGTGCTCTTTTTATTTCTGTATCAGAATGCCATGATCTGGCAACTAATTACAGTACAAACTGCAAAAATATTGCCATAGTTTACACCAGATTAGCTTTCCAGAGTACACTGTTGTTGACAACATGACTACCAAGTAATTTGAGTCTTATTCATATACACTCACAGAAATGATTCATGGCAGAGTTAGTTTTTATGCATTTACATCTATTTGATTTTATTTAAAAACTCATATTTTTTTAAATCTATACATTAAAAGTAAATATACTCTAAAAGATTTATTCAATTATACAACTTATTTAATGCAATTAGTTAATAAATACTAACATTGTTTAAATAATAAGAGTTATAAAACAAACAAGATTCTGTTATTTAAAGTTTATGTGATTGGTTTTCATCAAAGTTATGAAAAAAAATCAATTTGGAAACAGGAAACGACGTCACTTTCACTGGACACAAGCCCTCGGGATATTGTTGGAATCCGTCACACACATGTTGGTAAGTAATCCGAAACATCCTTTGTTGTATTGCTCCTGTTCCAATAATAAATTTTATTTAGCATCGAGGGTATATAATATTAATCCATTCATGATAAGTTTTATTTAGTCTGTGATTTTTTAAACGGTTTTATCGTACGTCGATTTATCGGAGAATACAGAGACTTGCAAAACTCCCAAGCAGCTGTAAAAGTGTAATTTGTCGTTGTAGAGAATAGCCACACGTGTGTATCAGTAAATTTGTACTTGCAGAGCAAATTTGCAAATGTGTAAGTATTTTTTGTCCCCACAAACACAGCGCAACATTTAGATCTTTTCAAATCCTTCAGTGCAGATGCACAAGTCCTATTGGACGAATCACAAATAAAGAAACTCATCCGCTCGTGTTTTTTTTTTGCTACTATTGCTGCAGTGAATATGGTGCAAAATAGAGGCCTGCATTCCCGCGGTTGTACCCGACCACATATTTTGCGGCGCGGAAATAAATTTCCGAATAAAGCGCGGGAGCGGTCGGTAACTCTGGTGTAATTTGAACGGGAGCGGGCGGTCCAACAATATCTCTACCGACTCCCGAGCGAGCACGCGCGCAGCCCGGATGCTGTGTGAATGAATGAGAAAGAGAGCGCGCGCGCGCGCGTGTGTGTGTGTGTGTATGAGTGAATGAGAGAGAGAGAGAGAGAGAGAGAGAGCGTGATGACTATGTGCAAACTGTTAGTTTAAACGATTATTATTATTTTTACCAAACATTTATTTTTCCATTTTAATATCACCCGGCTACTCTTTCAACAAGTACCTTTGCCTTCATTCTACTTTAAAAATGACAATATAATAATTAGAATGATACTAATAGTAAATAATAACAATAATAATCCTAAATAATCCTTTTTTATATGGGTCAATTATTTTTATTTTTCCTGAAAATACTAGATAACGTGCTTGACTTGACTTAGATTTACTGACCACACATGTGAAATGTAGGCTACCTTCAACTGTATTCAGTTGGGATTCTTTTTTCCATTTAGATTAAATGCAATATTAGTTTTCTGTTTAAAGACTGAAGCATGCTATCTGAGAAACATGTTTTTGAAATTTCCTTTATTGTTGAATCAAAAAACATTCACAGAAAGCTTATTTCTTTCAAAAATCAGGTTGATGGGGTGTCCTACTATAATATGAACAAAACCAATCCTGAATAAAAGACAACAAGCTGACAAAAAATATAAATAATAGAATTCAATAGTTATTAATGATGTAGGCTACCATAATGGGACATTTATATAAAGCAATTTCTGTAGGCCAGGTAGAAAAAAAAATTAATAATACTTACACATTTGTAAATTTGCTCTGAGCCACACGTGTGGCTATTCTCTACAACTACAAATTACACTTTTACAGCTGCCTGGGAGTTTTGCACCAAAAATACCTTTATACAGATGCCAGTTAGAATCATAACTTCAGCTAGCTTGGCCAAACAACTTTTAAATGCATCAAATTAACCCATTGCTGTAGGTTTTTATGTTTGTGAAAATGAAGAGGATTGAATTGGAAGTCAAAAATTGTCACTGTAATATGTAAGCTAATGTTTGCTGTTTTACAGAATTGAATGACACCACTTATTTTATTCTTACGTTCTTTTTTTCCAGAAATGTAACTCGTGGTATTTGCTTATTTTTCCTTTCGCCGTGTTCTCACCGCCACGTGGCAACATAGATTTTGTAAGTATAAGTTAAAAGATGTACACGTTAAAATATAGAACATATTAAATGTTTTAATTAATGTTCAGTCCATGTAAAATAGATTTTCAATATAATGCTGAAATGTTTAGAGTAAACGTTAAAATGTGAAGTATTTAATGTACAATATAAAATGATAATTATGCCTACAATGTTTGATATAAGACTAGGTTGAAAATGTGTTTTTTTCCCAGGTATTATTTTGCATTATATAATTGAACAAGAGTTAGCTTCTACGTTTGGAGCATCATTAATGTTGTTAAACCCTAACAAAATACTAAAGTGAAAATGCAGCTAAGTTCACAAATAACCTAATAGAGTTGTTTTTGTGTTTGTCTTCATTCACAGGTGCTGTGTGAATGTGGCGTTGCAAATTGTGTGAAAGTTCGTTATCCTCCAGGTATGAATTATTAAAACATCTGAGGCTGAAGACATTCATACCATAGCCGGAGATTGTGTGATGAGCTGTCTGAGCATCTACTTCAATGAAGACCTGGATACACTTGTTAAAGAATATGTGGTATGTTTCAGAATAGTGTGCCAGTAATTATTTCCATCTAGATAATATGGGGTGTTCATGAGAATGGAATGGACATGAGGACACATTGACCACCAGTATTTCAACATTGAGTACATTGGGTTGTTTTGAATTTAAAAAATCATGCAAGTAAATGGTGGTAGAGCTGTCACTCCAAGGAAATTAAATCCGCTTGGTCCAGAGGAACCTGAAGATGAAATTGTCCGGGTTCTGGCACCCACATGCCCCTCTCCGCCAGAAACAACAAGGTGAGGACACAGACATTTCGTAGTGCTCATGAACCAGTGATTTTACGGCATTGATATGATGTTGGAAATGTTTAGTAAGAAATGCCTTGTATCACCAGGATGCATGTTCTGGATTGTCTGCTTACGAACTCAAGGTCCTTGAGAACATCACACAGAAGGAAGCCTTCTTGTCATCTCTGAAGATATGGCAAGTATGGACATTTTAGTAAAAAACTAATCAGCTGTTTTCCATTTCACTTGCCCTCTCCCTACCCCAGTCTCCACTCTACTCTCCTCTTAGTCTCTTTTCCTCTCCCTCCTGTTCTTTCACCATTGTCCCCCACTGCACTGTCCTTCTCTCCTTCTCTTTTCTTTCTATTGTATTCACTTGCTATCTTACAGGTGTAACTTCACATATAGATAAAAAAAAATGTAAAATTTGATTTTAGTGGGTTTTTGTATTTTTTTTAACAATGTAGTTTACAAAGATATTGCAATTTCTGTCTTCATCCATTAGCACACCTGTTCTGAAGATAAACGGAGGTGATATGGATTTGGAACAACATGAGGGTGAGTAAAAATTTTATTTTTGGGTGAACTATCCCTTTAAGTTTCAGGCTTGATGGACATACTACACTCATCCTGACTTGATTGTCAGATTATAAATTGATACATTGGCAGAAAGGTGCACAGCATATATGAGAAGCGTCTCCATTTTTAGTTACCTTTTTTAACAGCATTTTTTGTGGCAGGTCAATGGCTTCATTGGAAGAAAAATCTCTGCAGTCTCCCCGGAAATCGCTCTGTTCTAAAGCACAAAACCTCACCCCAAGTGAAGGGTTGACCCATAATTAAGTGAGAACAAGACTAATACTTGGAATTTTCAGATATTATATTGTTGGTGTTACATTAATAGGAAATTGCACAACTGTGCAACACAAAAATGCATTGTGTTGTTAACATATTATCAACAGCCTTTTGACTTTTTTTACAGGCTTTTAGGGGGTGATCAGGTCTTAAGGTCATTATCCTCAACTTGCAGCCATTCCATTCTCATGAATGCATATGTGCTGTGTGCTTTAATGAAAAGATGTATGTATGTTGGTTGGGGGGGTTAATATTATATTTTAAGTGTGTGTTTATACATTCCAGGATATTAAATCCAGAGAGGCAGAGGAAGACAGGGCAGGAAAGACCATGGCCATCTACAAAGAACAATCAGAGGATCGTGGTCCAGGTGATGGACGCTTCACTGATGCCTATTTTCTGCTAGAAGGTGTGGAGGTTCTCCACAACCTGCAGAGTGTCACTCATGCATGTGTTATGGCCTGATCTACGCGCTCAATTTGAGCTACCCTAAAAGCCTGACGTTTACATTTGAGGTGTACCAGAAAATCCTGATGGACCTGGACTCAACCAAGCTTTCCACGAAAGTACAGACACTGAACCTGAATTTGCTCCAGTGATTTAGCTGGCAATAATGAACATATACAGCCCCTACCCATTTTTTTCTCATTGTGTTTCAACCCACAGATATGTTACAATTATTTCCTAGTTCTATAATATGTTAATTAGCAACTGAAAATGGATCTCTGTGTACAGTTTTTTTTTTTATGTTTTTTTTTTGAGTGTCCAAGCAGTCATGTGATGTTCGAGTGTTGCTTTGTAAGTGGGTTCATATGGATGATTTCCTAAATGTTGGCTTATGTTAACTTGGCTCAATACAGATTTTTATATCAAAGACAAATATAAATAAATCTGGATTTTTCAGTGGGTCTAATTCTATTTTTTATTTGATGGGGAAACAGTTGCATAAATATGATGCATTGTTTAATTTGGTTTAGTATATAAGCATACATTAAACATGATTCAAATAAATGTTATTTATCTTTTTTTAATTACCCTGATTTAGTTCTCTTAATTATTATGCAATTTATACAATAAACTTTATGTATTTTAAATAAATAAACTTGTTATTATTAATTTAGAATAATTATACTTTACATAAACTAATTACATAAACCTGAGGATTATGCATTTAAAATAAATAGGCTTTATTATCCAAATGAAAATAAATAATATAAAGTTTATTTGGTTGATTTGTGTTAAAATTATGCAAAAAATATACATGGGAATTTGTCATGTAATAAAATTACATAAATCTTAAATTTTGGGTGAAATATTTCTGTGAGTGTACAATGACGCAAGGACATGTCATTCTGACGCCACTGACATGTTCATTGACACAGAAATTTAGTTTTGATAGATGAACTAAAGGATTTTGAGCAGGCTTTTGCAGGTAATCCATGGTGTTTTGCTATTTATACGTGTTGTTTTGAGAAATGCACTTAGTCCCACTGTTTTACAAATTTCAATTCTGATCTGAGAAATGTGCCAAAGTGAATGAGAAAAACTGTAATACATTTATTCTATGCTAAAAGCAACATACACAGGTAAGACAGGTAACATACACATAAATTTCCCAGTATAGTTCCCTTTGTTGTTGTAAAATATTTGTTAAAAATTATTAATTGAAGACAACAGTATAAGCCTATATGTAAAATTATATAGTCAATAAAAACTGAAAAACAGCATAAATTCTGTATTAGGAAATATGCACTCATCAGAAATAAAGGAAATAAACCGCATTGCATACATTTTTTATAAAGTATTTGATTGTTTTAGTACTAAATGTAACAAATCTTTACAAAAAGCACTATTTTCGCGGTATTAGATTGAAGGACCAGAGTAAAGCCCGTGCAGTAGGATCGGAAGTGGACAAAAGACTTAAGCATTTAAACTGCATGTTTTTGAACTGGAATGTGTCTCGTTTACCTGTGATCTGATCGAGCAAAAGGTGTTTTATTACCGTGTAAACAGGGCAGCGTCAGTAATGTTAAATTCGCCGACTCCCTCTGTCACTGCATTGTAATCCTAGCCTTTCTCATAGTAATATTCATGAACTAGGCCATGTACGGTGCAGGATAGCCTTGAAGCCGCGCCCTGCAGCACGCAATGAGAAAAAATAGACTGACTGCCTCAAAAATGCACTCATATTATTGCGTAATGACAAGACATAATATAGATCGCGCCACCAAACACATAAAAACAAAAGTAACGAACGTTTAAAAAAAATGTAAGAAGTAGAAAGTACAGATATTTGTGTAAAAATGTAAGAAAAGTAAAAAGTTGTCAAAAAATAAGTAGTGGAGTAAAGTACTGATACCAGAAAAAACTACTTAAGTACAGTAACAAAGTATTTGTACTCTGTTACTTCCCATCTCTGGTCATAACAACATGCTACATGACAAGATTTGCAGTGAGAAGCATCAGCCCAAACACGACATAAATTTAAATTCAGCCATTCAGAAGTACAGAATAGTGCACTTACTGCACTCCAACGAAATGGTAAGGTTTATAATCTAATTAATACACATAAAACCTCTTTGAAATTACTGAGTATACCTTGTGTCTGAGATTACTAAGATAGTTGGACACACTCATGTTGGTGTCATCAATCTAGCAACCTGTGCTTGCTTGTGTTTTGAACCAGAAGTGCAATACCTAGTTCATCCACTGGGTGTCACTTACATACTGCAACTTTAACAACATAAACGTTTTAAGTTAAATCACAATTAACTAAAAATAAAGAGAAAAAACTAGGCTGTCTAAATGTGTGGCTTTTGTCCAATATGAATTGAGCCACCTTATTAGGCAAATGCTGTTTCAACTAATATGATTTGAAAACTAATTCCAATGAAACTCTACTTAGGAGTCATAAGGAATAATAAAAGGCACACGCCAAGTGCCAAATGTGACTATAATTAGGTTCTGACAAGTAAATAAAAAGGAGTTATTGGCCATTTGGCTGCAACATTATATACGGAATTAATTGCAAGAGTGATACTCTGCATTAACAATCTGTTTGCTTGAGCCTGACAAAGATTTCTGACAAGGATTTTTCACCTCAGCTGAAAATTTTTTGAATAGCCTTTTTTGTTCAGAGCACAAAAGTTAAATGTGAAAAAAAAACTATATGTGATTACTATTTAGGTCAAATTGTGGTGGTTTTATGACAGGAGACTCATTAAAATAAAATACTTTTTAAAACTGAATTTTACAAAGTTGTAATTAAAGATTACTGGAATACATTTCACAGGAAAGAGTTCCACTTCAAAATGTCACATTTATGCCAGTGCATAATTTATGTGTTTTGCGTGCCAATTCTTTGTAACTGTGTGTGAAATTTGTCAAAGTCAAAGTCAAAATGGTTTATTTTATTGCAATACGAGTGTTAGTATATTACTGAACTGTTCATCTATGTGAAATAAAAGCTCAGCCATTTTTAGTTTATTCGTTGTATTTATATGTAATGTATTCATGGGCCTTTATTTTACTTTATTATTATTTTTGTATTATTATTTTTTTATTTTTTATTTTATTTTATTTAAATTTTTTTTATTTTATTCCTCTTTAACTCCTCTGTCACAAGACCAAACATAATTTACTGGTACTGGTACTAAGTGCTTACAAATAAGATGAATCAACCAATGACTCAGTCAGTCAGTCAGTCAGTCAAAATAAAATATAATAATAATAATAATAATAATAATAATAATAATAATAATAATAATAATAATAATAATAATAATAATAAT
>CAIGQZ010027068.1:10812486-10832486 GCA_903798205.1 Danio tinwini | reverse complement strand
TCAGTATGCTTTTTTGCATTCACTGACACAGTATTGAGTTGTAATAGTTTACATTAGATTTTATTATATCTATATATATATATTTGAAGTCAGAATTATTAGCCCCCCTTTGAATTCATTTTTCTTTTTTCAATTTTTCCCAAATGATGTTTAACAGAGCAAGGAAATTTTCACAGTATGTCCGATAATATTTTTTCTTTCTGTAAAAGTCTTATTTGTTTTATTTCGACTAGAATAAAAGCAGTGTTAATTTTTTTTGGAACCAATTTAAAGTTAATACCTGAATACCCTAACCTGCCTAGTTAACCTTATTAACCTAGTTAAGCCTTTAAATGTCACTTTAACCTATATAGAAGTATCTTGAAAAATATCTAGTAAAATATTATTTACTGTCATCATGACAAAGAACAAGTAAATCAGTTATTAGAAATGAGTTATTAAAACTATTATGTTTAGAAACGTGCTGAAAAAATCTGCTCACCATAAAACAGAAATTGGGGAAAAAAATAAACAAGGGGGCTAATAGTTCAGGGGGGCTAATAATTCTGACTGAACTGTTTGTATATATATACACATTCATATATAAATATATGTTGTACCATATATGTATACCATATATATATATATATATATATATATATATATATATATATATATATATATATGAAGAGTTCGGATGCAAAAACCATGTTTGCAATCTCAAATTTCTATCAAAAAAATAAATACAAATTCTCAGCCTCCTTTGTTTATGTTAAGCTTTTTTACTTTAAAGACCAGGAAAAGGACTTATTTTTTTCCATAAAAGTGATATTACTGAACATACACACAGGAGCTTGATAAAAATACAAATATTTGAGGAAAATTTCAGGCAGCATTTAGAGTTTTTTGCATCTAAACTCTTCAAATATATATATATATATATATATATATATATTATTAATAATATTTGACATAATTTTTCAGTTAATTGTTTATTTCTACAAAATATAATGGCTTTAATTTAGATTTAGTTAAAGAGCCCCTATTATGGGTTTTTGAAAATGAGCTTCCATGCAGTGTGTAACACAGCTCTAAGTGAATGAAAACATTCAGCTGAGGTTTAAAATCTGAAAGTGCACCTTGTTTAAAACCATTGATTCTTTAGTAAAATAGTCGAATAAATGAATCGAGTTGGGTTCGCATCTTTTGATTGATCGCATTGACAACAACACGATACATCACGAAATATAATAAAATATTAACGCACTTTCCCTTCACACACTAGCGGAGGCGCGGGGGATCACAGGACTGATCATGACGCGAAGATGGCGATCGCTGACAGATGGAGATTTGGCTGAGGGGAATAAAGGGTTAAAGTTCATTTCCACTACAATACTACAGTATAGCCAACCTAGTGCTGTGTTTATTCCTGTCATTTTTCAGATTTTTGATACAATAACCTACGCTGCAACGTGGGATTCGCCAGCTGTTTGCTATTGAAGGAGCAGCAGAGAATATGGGACTTTGTCTGGCTTTGACAGGGACTTTGTCAGTAACTGTTAACAGTTCATATAGACCAGTTTCTTCTTCCTCTGTATCATAACATGTAAGTGTTACAATTGTTGCCTCGTTTTGTGTAGTTTGCAAAATATGTGTTTAATTTTGTGTTATAAGTTGTAATGGCCCTACGTGGATTGTAATCACGTATTTATTATAGATCAGTGTACTGTATCTCTCAGGTTAAATCGGTATGGGGCTGTTCACATATCGCGTCTAAAACTACCTTAAAAATGTGACGCGTGCCTCTTCCTTTACCGATTTAAATGCATTTCTGAAGTGATCCTCTGCTGTTTGTTACTATGGCCACCATCAGCTGTTCCCAACATGCGTCAATTTTCAAAATAGTTCAACTTTTGCCAATGTGTGGGTTAATACTGAATGTGCGTCGTTATTACTTGGGGTTAGGTTTAAGAGTAGAGTAATATGCTGGTGTTTAACTGCATTGCTTTATTGCATTCCTGCATTAAGCTCACACATATTTTCTGCTACTTCATACTGTAGCTGTGGTGTGCCGCAACCCAGTACTGGGAAACACCCACACTCTCACACTGGAAATACACAGTCACACACACACACATTCACTATGGCCAACTTAGATTATTCAAATTCACCTGTACCGCATGCCTTTGGACTGTGGGGGAAACTGGAGCACCCGGAGGAAACCCACATGAAGATGGGGAGAACATGCACTCCATACAGAAATGCCAACTGACCCAGCCAACGCTCGAACCAGCAACCTTCTTGCTGTGAGGTGACAGTGCTAACCACTGAGCCACCATGTCTCCACGGACATTTCTTTGAATTTTATTTTCTTTATTTATGATAAAGATTATTTAGTCGTTAAAATAAGTGTGTTTTGCTTGTTATTTTGGCCTGATCTGCAAGAGATTCTCTGAAAAAAAAAAATACTTCATCTCTCTGGTTTGATGCATTATATTTACACAATTTAACCTCTCCACCATTGTGCCACCCAGTAAAGCACTGGTAGGTAATGCTACCTAAATTAACAACTATTATACGTATCAGCGACAAAGTGAATAGTTATATCAAATGATTGTTCAGATTGTTTAAAATGTGTGCTACTGCTGTTGCACTCGGCCAACAAATATTGCTGATTTTCCTGCACAACCGGAGACACTGCAATTTCAGGACTGCATTTTCTATGACCCCTTATGGCCCTTCCCCACCCCAAACCCCTAAACCCAACCACTTCCTACTGGATGGATCAGGAACAACAGGGTCTTAAAAATGCAGAGGGTCCTCTCGAACATACACTGTAAAAAATGTGGGTTCCAAACAATCGATTTGTGTTTTTACAAATTTAGGTGAATTGAACACAATTAAGTCTTCAAAAAAATTAAGAATTGTGTTGTTTTAGTTGATTTTAAATAATTAGTTTGATCAAAAAAGACACATCTTTTTTGAGTGTACCATTAGCAGCTGCTGCAGCTCCTGTACCTGGCTATTTGGAACTTTATTTACTCGCACTTACTGAGTTAAATCTGTATTAGAATTTGTATTTAACTGACTATGAGAAACTTTGCAAGTACATATCAACTTAAACTAACCCTAACCCCAACTCTAAGCCCAACCTAACAGTCTACTTACAATCTAATAGAATTAGTTGCCATGTGGATGCAATGAAACAAATCGACCATCAAAATAAAGTGTGACCGCAGTAATACTGATCTTTTCATTTGAGTCACTTTTTTAAAAAATGTTAAACATTTGTTGCTAGGTGCTTTTTAAAAAATGTTGTAAGCCACATCTTATGAACACTGTTTCATTCTGCGTCTTTCTGCGGCAAAAAGAAAACAATGTAAAGATGTGGTGTGCCACACTTCTAGTGGGTCTTTCATTCACAGTCACCATTGTTGTTTTTAGGGGTACATGTGAGCAACTTGACACATTTACAACCCCACCTACTGCAGCACACGAGTGTTGAAGTGTTTAAAACATTATACGGTCACTCAGCCTTTTCAAAATATTTTTGCCCTTAAACAAAGTAGTCAAAATAATTTAGTTTGAAGCATACCAGGACCTTAGTTTTTAATGGAAGAAAATCAAACAGCTTTGAAAAGGTGAGTAATGACAGAAGGTTCATGTTTTAGGTGAACTACCCCAATTTAAGGGGTCCAACTATGCCCTTTTTACACATCGACTAACTGCATCTCTGTTTAATGTTTAATGTTTATTGCCTTTTCTTTTCTTGTATTTAATTTTGTGTTGTCACTCGTCACTTTATGTACACTGAAAGCTTCTGTTGCCAAAACAAATTCCTTGTGTGTGTGAAGCACACTTGGCAATAAAACTGATTCTGATTCTGATCTTGATTTTGTTTTGGGGTTGTATTAGGTTTTTATGGTTTCAAAACTGCATAGTTTTCTAAATATTGGACATTATTGCAGCACCGCTTGTCAGTCCTACTCAAACACCCTATTCGCTCAATAAAGCCTCTACTTTCTAAAATAAGAAGCATGTTCTGACTCCTTAGCTTCTCCAGTGTTTGGCTACTGGGGTGATTTACAAACCACTTGTGAACCACCAACCTTTAATAAAGTCAGCACGTACCAATTTGACAGTTTCACTTATTCATTCATTCATTTTCTTTTGGCTTAGTCCCTTTATTAATCTGGGGTCCCCACAGCAGAATGAACTGCCAACTTATCCAGCATGTTTAACGCATGTTTTTGCACTTGTGGGGGAAACCCACGCCAACAAGGGGAGAACATGCAAACTCCACACAGAAACCATGCCAACTGACCCATCCGGGGCTCGATCCAGCGACCTTCTAGCTTTAAGGCAATTGTGCTACCATCTGCGCCACAGTGCTGCCCCAATTTGATCATTTTTACCAGTCAAGTCAGAAATTTATGAAAAGTTTAGAAGTTTGTAAACTTCAAACGAACATTTTGGTCTGATTTTGATGGAAAATGATGTCACTGATGTTTTTTGATGACCTGTCTGCATGATGTTTGCAGGATCTGTGACTTTAAAATACAACAGCAAATCATTTTAGTGCCATTTCATTGAGTACAAATGCGTCAAATTGTATTCAGAGAGTGTGAAATTGGTGTTGTACAGTTGAAACTAAAAATAAAAGTAACTTAAAAGACAAAATGCTAGAAATGTCTTTCATGCTGAAAAAAATGTAAGCAGGACAGTCCAGCAATATGATAACACTCAGATGGCAGCAGCACTTTATGTGTTTCACACATATGGCACACTGTGAAAAAAATTTCCAGTGAGAAAAGGTTCTCTGTCGTCCTCTGCTCAGGGTCATTCTATAAAACGGCATCCTTACAAGTTTGATAGAGTCATTTATAAAGGGCAATTTTCAAAATTACATTGTGCCATCTGACAACTTATTTATTCTATTATTGGTTTTAATAAGGGCCTCAAGGTGGCGCAATGGGTAGCACAATCACCTGACAGCAAGAAGGTTGCTGGTTTGAGCCTCGGCTGGGTCAGTTGGCATTTTTGTGTGGAGTTTGTGTGGTCTCTCTGTGTTGGCATGGGTTTCCTCCGGGTGCTCCGGGTTCCCCCACAAGTTCAAAGACATGCGCTATAGGTGAACTGGGTAAGCTAAACTTGGATGTTTCCCAGTAATTAGTTGTGGCTGGAAGGGCATCCACTGCGTAAAACATATGCTAGATAAGTTGGCGGTTCATTCCGCTGTGGCAGCCCCAGATTAATAAAGGAACTAAGCCAAAAAAAAAAAAAAGAATGAATGAGTGATTTTAATAAAATGTAATAAATAACAGGACATTTAATGTAATTTTCAAATAAAAATTATTTTCCTTCAGCTTAGTGTCTTTATTTATCAGGGGTCGCCACAGCGAAATGAACCTGCAACTTATCTAGAAAATTAGGGGCTACACAGGTGGTAACGTGAGCTCTGCTACCAAAGGAGCAGAACGAAAGCCACAACATCAAAGCAAATAAAACTTATTTTATAAAACTTCTGCAGTGGATTTTTCTCCACCACAAACACTTAATAAAAATATCTAGATATATAGTTGAGATAGTTGACATGCTGCCGTTGTCTCTCACATTGTCCCACAACAACATCAACATAGTGTAAATTAGTGTACAATGTTTTATATTTATTTTACAGTCATTTGACAAATTAGATTTCTTTTAAATAACACAATAGCTACTTTCCCTGGTAATTAGTTACTTTTATAATTATGTATTTTATAATTAACTCAGTTACTATTTGTGAGAAGTAACTAATAACTATAACTAATTACTCTGTTCCATTATTCTTTCACCTTTCTGTAGTAGCAATAATCAGACCCACTAGTTTTTCGTGATCGCTGAACGCAAAATCAAAAAAAAGTCGCAATTTTTGCGATCCAGCAAAATTCTTAATTAAATGTAAAGTAACGGCAAAAATCCAATTCCAAACCATATAATCAAGTTATATTTATTTCAGGTTGCAATGAATTGTTTTACATGACTCATAGACATTGCATATGAGTGTCTCTTAAAAAATGACATGTCACCTGCCCTCACAATCCTAACATTAAATGGAATGGGGGGCGGGAGTTTTCAGCCTGTGCAGCAAGCAGACGCGGATAAAGCGTGAGTGATTTACATGTGAAGTCATAGCAAAGATGGGATAGAGACATCCTGTGGTGCGAATTAGGCGTTTTGTGCGTTTGACGTGCTTCAGACTGCAAAAGAAAGTTGGAGCAAACGGAGCAATGGAACAGACAGGTGGAGATGAGGTTGGTTCAAGGATGACGGCCGCTGGACATGACCGAATTGAAGGACACTATTTGTGCTTTACATGTATGGCTGTAGTTATGATGTGCGTCAAATCGATAAACTATTTCGTTTAACTCTTTTCTCTTAGTTAACGAGAGAAAAACGCTTCCCTGCCATTGACGAGTTTTACGGCAATCAGTGTTTTAGGTGTATTACGGTAGGGGAAGCCCTAACGCATGTCCTATGTGTGACATGACGTCAGATGCTCCGGGGAGTGAAAATTCTGAATGAAAGTAAGATTGTGGATAAAAGTAACTGTTATACAAACTTCATTTTGGCTTAATCCATATTGTTTTAGATCTGTTTTAGATCTAAAGAAGCTTTATTTTTATGATTTGTGTCATTGTCATTTTTTTCAGATTGCACACCTAACATAGTAGGCTACCTAGTATAGTATATAAGATATAAATTGTCCGCATGTTTCTGGGAATTACCACCACAAAATCATTTTTATTGCAAACACGCACCAAAAAAATCTTGAAAAACTAGGGGGTCTGAATAATGCTGAGAACACCTATTCACCTCCGCTAGTGGAAAAGCTCCTACTGGTCAACTTTACTGAATTCTGATTTAGTACATATCAGTCATACGGGTTTCTGTAGCCAATGAATAAACTACACATATCATGACTTTGAAAGACATGCAGAGGTTTTGTTGGAGTAACCAAGACACAAAGGCACTGCCCCTTCTGGTAAGGGGAGGAGCAGCAGCTCATTTGCATTTAAAGTGCTAGCACACTAAAGCCTAGTTCACACTACAGGATTTTAAGCCCCATTTGAACCTGTTTTGGAAGCTTACGAGCTCACCGACAGATCTGGCTGTGATCTGGGAAAATCTGGGGGGGTGCTCGGTGCTTGGCAGTCTTTATGTGTGAACTACTTAACAACGCATCAAAAAGGCTAACTGACACGTCGATGACAACTCGCAGATGAAAATCCAATATCTAGCATGCTGAATATTCCAAACCAGTCGGCTGACTTGACCCCTTGTGCGGTCAAATGTATTGACTAGCTGCAACCAATAAGAGAACATATCAGCATGAGCTGAATGGTTGTTGTGTTCAGGAGCTAAACAGAAATGTCTGTGATTGGCCTAAATGGATCCACTCGCTTCACTCTGGGTTTACACTAAAAATATTATCTTTTTAGTAATACAGCCTATAAATAGTTACACTACAAGAACACCTGCTTTCATTTTTACTTTTATAAACGGGAGCAATTGGCGGCCCGCTGGCCGAACCTGGCCCCCAAGGCAATTTGTTCCGGCCCTCCAAATGTGACCAAGACATCAAAAATAAATTTAGTTCAGTCGAAAAGTGGCTGCTATAGTTATGAAGTGACGTGCATCTGTTCAATACAGCACGAGCTGCGCAGAGCGTGAGTCACCTGACATTAAAGAGCCCCTATTATGGGTTTTTGACATTGACCTATGTAGTGTGTAACACAGCTCTAGTGAAATATAAGTGAATAAGTGAAGTGAAATATCCAGCTAAAGCTTAAATCTGAAAGTGGACAGTTTTTAAAACTATTGATTCATCTAAAAAAAGAGTCGACTCATAGTAGTTTAAATTAATCGTCTTGATAATGAGTCTTTAGTTGTTTCGGCGTGACGTCAATACGAAACAATGGTTGCGCGCGCAGACCCACAAAATTTAAACCTGCGGCCCTGCCCACTAACACAGCAGCAAAGACAAACGGATCCTGCAGTCATGAGTCATGAAGACGCTGTGCTTACCTGGATATTATTGGAAGTGTGAGGGAAAGAAGTGCTTCAGCAATCTACATGCTTACAAAGAACTTTCAGTACACAGCTCATGGATTAGTTTCTTCCTCCATTTTGTTTTATAGATACTAGTATTAAACAGTTCATTCCAGTGCATTAATGTGAGAGTATGCTGTAGGAGCGAGTTTAAGCCAAACAGTGAGAACAGCGCCTACTAGGGTCACAGAATACGATGGTCACAGAATTTGGTGTAACACGTGCAAAATTAGGACAATTTATTAGGTACAAGTCAAACAAAGGCACGCTGGACTTCGGGCTGGTGCACAGCACTGGAAAGGCGATGAGAGCCCGCAAAGATAGCTTGTCAGACCCCCGGGGATCATTAGGCAAAGCACAGTATAGGTAAGCCCTGAGAACATATAACATGCAAGAGGTGCCACAGCAATGATTGCAAATAGAAATGATCTACAGCTGAGAAGGGAGAAAAGCTCCAAAATGAAAGATAATTAATGAAATCAGACCTGGCCCATGACACATATCATAAGAGTAAATAAATAGCTGCGTCCTTGTTTTCTCTAGCTTGTAAAGTATGTTTATATTTAATTGTGTTGTAACCGCTTGCACTGTATCAGGTTAACTTTATATTCCCATATCGCGTCTAATGCCTCGTTGAAGACGTGACGCATGCTGCTTTGTTTACAGATTTAAATGCGTTTGTGGTGTTTAACTGCACTGCTTTTAGGCACTGAGGTGTCTGAATAACATTGTTTAGAGCTGGGTACTGTTTATTGTGGTGTTAGTAAGTTTACTATGAAGCGTGTTTCGGGCGTCTGCTGCGATCGGATCCAATAACAATGTTGGCGACCCGGGGGCTTGATAAACCGCGCTGGGCATTTTACTGTCTCGTGCTGAACGCTGTTGACCAATCGCAACAGGCTGTCATTGGTCCAATCAGCGCAGAGGCGCTAAGGAGGGGTTTGGGAACAAATGAATCGCTGAACGATTCATATGGGAGTCACTGAGATAATTAGGTAAAAATAAACGCATATTATAAGACCATGAAAGTGTTTTTTGACCTTGCATGCATATCAGCCTGTTGTTGGAGAGTCATAAAACTGAAATATGACCCTTTTTAATGTATAATAGGGGCTCTTTAAGCAAGTGGTGTGAGCAGCCGAAAACATTTGAATATGTTTGTAGAAAAGACCTTTTCCCTTTTGTACAATGCATTGATATCGTTATTAGGGATGCAACGATTAGACGATTTCACTATTAACTGCACTTTAATTCGTCAAGGTTAATTAATCGTAAAGGCTTCTCAAAGCCGCATTTCTGTTGCACAGAGTGAAACTGCTGCAATTGAATAAAGTTATGGCAAGTTGCCCACTGTGCGCTATAGTTTTGAAATTTCCGAGCTTGTACACCCAGGCTAATGGCACGCACACTGGATTAACTATAGCAGCTGCAGCGGGCCGTTCCCATATCTCATATTTACTGTGTGCAAGTTTGTTATTTCTAGTGTAAGAATAGATGCCAATATGCGGGTGCAAGCGGAGCAATGCGCTCGCGGCTTTCTGGGCGCACGCAGTAGAAAACATCTCATGTATGTATGAACGCAGATGATAACAGCAGTTAATCTAAATATTGGCGCCGACCTTCATAACCACTTTAATAATATTATTATTTTCTCTCTTCCTCTTTATAAACACACACATAATTGTGCAGCCCTATAAGCACATAAAAACCTACAGCATAAAAACTATTGTTAATGAAAATGCCTTTTCAAATGTTTAGTATTAGTTCGGGATGTCCAGATCTAAATCTAGGTATTATAAAGATTTAACTTACATTAGACGTGAAAACCGTGAAACCATGATTATTCTTCAGACTATATAATCGTACAACCAATCTCTATAATTGTTGCATCCATATTGTTATGCAGTTCAAAGCATAACATATGAATGTGTCTGAATGTAGAAGAAGCCTACTTAAGCAATGCACTGCTTTTGTTGTGCTCTGAAATAAAACATTTGAATTTTTGTAAAAAAAATAAAAGTATATTGTACAATGCAGTGATGTTATGTAGTTTCAAAATAAAATATATTAACATTTTAATGTGGAAAAATAAAATGTGGGTCCTTAAGGAGCAAAAATACAGCATATGGGCTCTTATATGCTGTTGTGTTATTACTTATACATATCTCTCGGCCCTTCTTTTGGGATGCTTTTCATGAACTGGCCCCCATGACAAACTAATTAAATGGCCCTGATGTAGTGTGTGCACCCCCCCCCCCCCCCTTGTGGATCATTTAAGTAGTGTCGCGTAACGTGAATACCACATGGATTTAAAGACACAAAATCAAGTCATTCTATAAACGGCACATCAATCTGCCGATGTTTAAAGTTGTGTAGTGTAAACTAGGCTTAAAAAAACGAAATTCTGTCATAATTTTCTCATCCTTCAATTTTTACTTTTAGAGTTTCTGTTTTTGGTTGAACACGAAGCTACACTGAAAAATGTTGGAAAGCAGCAGCCGTTGACTTCATAGCATATTTTGTTTCTACTATGGATGCTAGCTACTTTGGAATAGCCACTTTTTTCAAATACTCTTCAGAATATCTTGTATTGTTTTCAACTGAAGAAGTTTATGAAAGTTTAGAACCTCTTGAGTGTGTATAAAAGGAAAAAAATTAAAAGCAACATGATTTGCTTCCATCCAACAATGGTCATTTATAGAGGTGTTTTGAGTTGAAACTACTGATACAGATTCTGTGAACAAGAAAACCAAAATGCATAATAGATTCCTGTTACGCTTTAACATCCCAACACAAATAAAAAGGAAATTAAGAGTCCAACCACTCAGCTGTCTTCAAAATAATACAGCTAGTTTTATTTCCAATGATTTATTTTTTTTTTTTTGCAATAGTCACAACAATCGGGAAAACATCTGGCAACAAACAATAACAAACATCTTAAAAAATCAGATTTTCATACGTTTGATCAAAAGCATCCTGAAGACAATTTCTAAACGCATTTCAACATCTGACAGCAAATGTTTTAGCAGACATCAAATAAGCATCTCCTCAGTGTATGCACACTATCATTGCTGAACATTAGGAAATAAACAACCACACAATCAGACTCGGATCTGTCACATTGTGTCGGCAAGTGTGATTCCTTCTAGGGAATCTAGGGAATTGTCTTCCATGTGTCTATCATATCATTCCAGTGGAAATCAGTTTGTCCTAAATGGACCTCTCAAATGTATAACTTTTGAAAACTTTGTTGTGCTTTGTCCAAATTAAAGAGATAG
Organism: Danio tinwini; assembly: GCA_903798205.1. Lineage (NCBI taxonomy): Eukaryota > Metazoa > Chordata > Actinopteri > Cypriniformes > Danionidae > Danio > Danio tinwini. The sequence goes on along the minus strand of CAIGQZ010027068.1, from coordinate 10,821,138 downwards.
TTCACCCAAAACATTAACATTTAATCACCATTTACGCACCCTCAGCTGGTTCCAAACCTACAGGTTTCTTTGTTCTGTCGAACACAAAAGAAGAAAGCTGAAAATCTGTGACTTCCATAGTGGGAAAAACAAATACCGTGCATGGATGTCAATGGTCAAACAGGTTAAGAACCAATCAACAATGAGATAAATGATGACAGAATTTCCAGTTGTTGTTGAACTACCCCTTTAACAGAGTGTAAAAAGTGTCTCTATGTGGCATTTCAGGTATTCTTGAACTATGAAACATAAGGAAAAGTCACAAAAGAAAGCTCACTGCCCTGTCAATCAATTACAATGAAAAGTCTGATCAAACTAGTGCACATGAATGGACTAATTACAGGAAATAAAAGCAGCTCACTCACTCAGAAATCTCCACTTTTAGTCTATAAAACACATTAAAAGGTTCCTGGAGTTCATTCCAATAGCTCATTCAATAGTGCTAGTAACACTTGTTTGTAATAGGTTTGATCAGTGATTTTGTGAACTCATAGCACATACCATAACACTCATCACACAGCACGTACCTTGAGTGCACTGCATGTGACGCTAAAACATCTGCCAAATATTAAAGTGTACCTATTATGCAAAAGATCTATTTTATAAGGGGTTTAAACAGAGTTGTGTGGCAGCATTGTGTGAATAAAGCCAGCGTCTAATGGGAAAAATAATTAAATTCTATCTTTTTTTAATCAAACAAAAAAACAGTCCGCAGAAACACTTTGATTTACATTCTGCCTTTGTACATGTCATCGGAGTGGAAAAGTGACACCTCTTTATGAAGATCTCTCCTTTATTAGCCTAGACAGCCCTGAGTGAGAAGCAGCTGTCTGCCATTAGAGTTTTTAGAGCTGTTTGTAGCTCCTACCTCTTTTGAAAAGAGGGCTGGGAGCACAATCTTGTTTGAATTTAAAGCAACAGTCACCAAAACAGCACAACTTGGATCAAAGCCTAAAAGGGCAGTTTCAAGGGGTTATAAAATATATTTGTCAGGTATTTTGAGATAAATCTTCACATACACATGCTAGGAACATAATAGACTTTATTTTTTTAAGATCTAGCAAAAAACAAGTATAAAAGGTATCCCTTTAAAGAGATGGTGATTATTAGAAACCATTCAGTAAAGTTACAGTAACTGTGGACATCCCTTACTGATAACAGTTGTGTTTCCTAAAATATCTGTAAAGGTGGTTAATAATAGCCAAATAATAAAAAAAAACACATTTACACCGAGAAGTTTAGATGTAATAGATTTTAATGTGATTTAACCAAATAATTTGTCAGTTTAAACAGTACACACAATACCAATATTTTACTTTAAACTTCTAAAAATATTTGTTGTCACTCTTTAAAAAGCATGTTTGCTTTTGCATTTAGCCATCCCAGGCTTATTCTGAATACGTACCCCTATATAAATTTCTGGAAAAAGCAAAATACGTCCCAGGAGCTACGTTTTTTGCAGTTTTTGTTTTCGCAAAACCGCCGTAGGGTGCTACTGTATGTACGCTTTTTGAGATCTCAAATATATTTCACAAGTGCCATTTGTGCTTCCTGTTCTCACGTCAATCCACCAGATGCCACTGTTGACTAACTCACTGACTGACTGACCAACCGACCGATCACACCACCCTCCTCTTTCCCTAAACCCAACCAATAGTATTCTGAAAAGCACCTATTGACCCACCCACCCCATTCCCTAAACCCAACCGTAGTGTTTTAAAAAGCAATCCAGAAAAAGAAAAGTACCCTGACTCCGCTCTGCCTTTCAAGTACGTCACCATACATGTCGAGATACTGGACAAACTGGTAACTGGGAAAGCCATCCATACAGAGATAATCGGTCAACTGGTTAGCGAGTAAAGGAACAGCGTCATACCACCCCGTGGCATTTGTTTTAAAGACAAAATGCTCTGGCTCTGTAGCTCTGGCTACATAATTTGCGATCTCCAGAAACATATACAGGGATACATTTTCAGAATGAGCCTATGTTGCTTTTAGCGTACACTTTATGTCCTTTATTTTCTAAGTTGTTACTTCCACTGTTATTTCAAAAAATATCCGATAAGATAAGCAGTTAAAATGACTCATGTAATTCAAAATAACTAAAGATAACTTCATTCCACATAGTCTGACTATGCATATTAATTCATGTAAATACAATGTACACTAATTTTGAAGTTTGAAGTAAGAAATTGTATTTAGTTTAAGCTATTTGCAAATAGACAAATAAGGGTGCATTGGTGCACAAGATTTAAATGCAAGAATGCCAAAAAAGTAATCAAATAAATTATTCATGTTATTATTCTGATTCAAAATGCAAATCCATTCATGAGAAAATGAACGTGTGGCATGATAATGTGAGATGAGTGTCAACTGCATCACACTAAATTTGTTAGAGTTGGCATTTGTGATTTAAGGTTCTTAAGCTTTTACTGTTGTAACATGTTGATAGCTTATTGTTACCATGTTTTAGCAGACTGTTACTATGTTGTTCCATTGATTGAGAATGTTGCTAGCATGATTTTTTATGTTGCTAGCATGTATTTAAAGTGTTCAACATGATGCTATTAGCTTAAACATACGCATGAATTAGCATGTTGCTTACATGTTTCTAGTATAAATTTCAGTTACCTTTCCGTACATGTTTATAATTGGTACAGTTGTAACATTTGAAGCTTATTGTTTTATCACACTGCTACTATGCTGTCTCATGATTGTGCATGCTGCTAGCATGGTTTTTAATGTTGCTAGCACATATTTAAAATGTTCAACATGATACTAGAATGAACTAACACATAATCAACATGAATTAGCATGTTGCTAACATGTTTCTAGTATAAATTTTTGTTACCATGTTTACAATTTGTACCAGTGTAACATTTGATAGCTTAATGTTTTATCACACTTCTATTATGCTGTCCCATTATTGAGTATGCTGCTAGCATGGTTTGTAATGTTGCTAGCACATATTTAAAATGTTCAACATGATACTTGTATGAACTAACACATAATCAACATGAAATAGCATGTTGCTAATATGTTTCTAGTAATAATTTTCGTTACCATGTTTACAATTTGGACCAGTGTAACATTTGATAGCTTATTGTTTTATCACACTTCTACTATGCTGTCCCATGATTGAGCATGCTGCTAGCATGGTTTTTAATGTTGCTAGCAAGTATTTAAAATGTTCAACATGAAACTAGTATGAACTAACCCATAATCAACATGAATTATCATGTTGCTAACATCTAGCATTAATTGTGATTACTTTGTTTACAATGTGTAACATGTTGATAGCTTGCTGTTATCCTGTTTTAGCAGACTGTTACTATGCTGTTTCATTGATTGGGAGTGCTACTAGCATGACTTTCAATGTTGCTATCATGTATTTAAAATGTTCAACATGATACTAGTATAAATTAACATGCTGCAAACTTGTTTCTAGTATTAATTGTCATGTTTTTGAACAGGGTTAACAATTTTAACAAGATCAGCATGTTGCCAGAATTGTTAATTGTGCACACTGTTAATATATGCTGATAGCATGACTTAATCCAAATATTTCTGTAAACATTCTGATAGCATAAACTAACACATTGCTAGCATGTTTTATCACATCAAACATATTTCTAACATGTTGCTATCATTTTAGAATGTTTATTAACATTTTAAGCAAGGCTAGAATATTGCTACATATTGCTAAACTAACATTGTTAATATGAATCAGCATCCTTTTAGCATGTTTGCTTAATATTTGTTAGCATAAATGACAATGCTTCAACATGTTTTCAAGCTTGATTACAATGTTGTATTATGAATTAGCACAATAGATGAATCAAGCATGATGTTATCAATATTATTAGCATTAATTAGCATGTTTGCTAACATGTTTTAGCACAGTAACATATGACACTGCTTGCATATCAAGCCAATTTAATTGCTTTTCTATTCCTTGTCTGTTCAATATTCCAATGTCTGTCCAACTGTCGAAAGCCGCAGTCGTCTATGTGTGATGGTTTAGTCTACAATATCAAAGACTGCACTCAACTCTTTACCCATTTAAATGAAATGTGGGCCTTATTTCCCCCGAGTTCACTTGAGTCCTAAGAAACAGATATGATCTTGTGGCGGCAGCACTGCAAAGACACACTTTCAGTCTAATGGCCCATAGTGTTTCCTTTCTTTGTTCTCTGCCTCCCGCAGGGCAGTGATCGTCTGATGATATGAAACTGACATTTTCTTATCAAGCAACACATGCAGTTTCTGGAAAATGAGACTCCACCCTTGAGATCTGAGAGAAGCTTCATGCTGGTTCATCCGGATGTTTCGTCATGTTTGGTGTCACCTGTGAGGCCAGACAGTTTGAAACACTTGAATGCTTCCTAGAGACTGTCAGTCCAACAGGAGATGCATAGTACTGACTTCAGATGAGACTACAGAAAACCTGGATGGATCTGAAATCGACCCCTCTATACGCTTAAATTGTGCACTATTTGAGGGAGTGGCCATTTGTTGTGGTGTCCGAAACCATAGTGAACATTCTAAAGTGCACTCAATAAATTCCACAATGCACCACAATAATGAGTGTACAACCAAAGTACGCTTAATAGCTAGAAAATACCCATAATGTCTGACCACAAGATGGCATCCACAGTCGAGTGTAAATTATGAAGCAATTGTTAAAATAACCTTTGTATACATGACAGAAATCAAAAGTCTTTGTTTCGTTACTAATGGACAGCTTGCTAAATGCTAAATAACTATCACAGGGTCTGGCCAAGAAGCTGAAAATTGAATCCGTCTGAGGTATTTATCAATTAGCAACGCACAAACAAAATGGCATCCATTCCATTGCACTCAGTGCTCCAGGTCACGGTGGCTCAGTGGTTAGCACTGTTGCCTCACAGCAAGAAGGTCGCTGGTTCGAGTGGGTCAGTTGGGTCAGTTAGCATTTCAGTGTGGAGTATGCATGTTCTCCCCGTATTCCGGGTGCTCCGGTTTCATATGCCTGAACATATAAAACATATAAAACATATGCCGGAATAGTTGGCAGTGTTAAAAAATAAAATTGGTAGGCTCTATAGTGTGTGAGTAAGCGGATTTGCCGATTATTAACTTCTCACATGCACTGTAGGTAGGCTGAATGATAATCTTTTTAAAATATGCAATTATAGCTGTACTGATATTTGCTCATGCAAATTAAACACCAGAAAATATACTGTAGGCCTATTTTAACGGCTAAAATACAGTAGCATATCAATTTTATTGTGACTTGTAAGCTTTAAAAATAGGCTAAATAAATAAACAAAATGACAGGTAGGACTAATAATTTAATGACTTATGATGGCGATTTTACAAATGCCAAGGAGACAATTTCACAAAAAAAAACCACTTTTGATAGCCTAACATAAATCATTATTTTTACCTTTGAAATAATAATAAAAGTTATAGCCTATTAAGTTGTGTGTTATCCATTCCAAAATGAAACCATTTTTCACGGTAATAACTGTGAATTTCTTTTTTTCTTTTTCTTTTTTTTTTTTTTGAGGTAGATAGACACTCTCTGTTTAGCTTGCATGTGTGGACATAGTTTGACGTCTTTACCTAAATCTTTAAATATTTTTATTATTTGAAATAAATGGAAAAAAATAAGGAGAATAAAATATTTAAATCACTGGTTTGGAACTAAAACCATGATCCGTCTGTGTTAACAAACGGTATCGTTGCATAACCTTCATTGATAAAATCAGTAATAGCGAAACTTACTATAGAAGGTATATTAATGCCTCAAGTCAGTAACTTAGGCAGTAATGCAAAGTAATAAACCTCTTAGTTATGACAACCTGGCGCCGAGCCTGAATCACGTGAACTCTACTGGTGCTACTATTGGCTGTCGCTCAAGAAAGTCGCACTTCATTTGCATAAAGTTGAAGGATTCTCAACTTTGTCACATTGCTCGACACGCCCACCTGGTCGCCAACTAGGGGTGTCAAAATTAATAATTTCTTTGGTGCACTGCGATGCAGATGGGGACAATTCGATATCGGTTCAGTAATAGATCATAACCGGTTATTACGCACTGACATCATTTATCCCCTATGCGCGATGCCGCTGTAGAATACTATGGCGAAGGAGGCGAGGGTGAGTAAATAAAACAGTCCTACTACTTAAAAAGCAAATCTTTCACTGACACTGTCCCTCTTTCTCTCTCTCTCTCTCTCTCTCCCACACACACACACTTTGAGCATTTGACTCGTTGGCATGTTCGTGAGGTAAAGTTTCCTCTTCTCTCGTCTCGGAGTCGGCTGTTAAAGCGATACTTGTGGATCCAGACACAAGCATGCCTGGGGTTCGAGTTTATTGTATTGTATTTATTCTATTACGGATTACCTTATAATCGTGTATTATGTGAAGACTGAAGCAGATCGGCGACGTGCCGCACAGCGCCACGCATTTCAGAATTCTAAAAATAGGTTTCAATTAGAGTACACACACCAGCGCCGCAAGTCAGCGGCTGTCCGCGGCGCCCAGCCACGACTCAGGACACTATTCATAATTCTGTCGCGCCACAGAGCGCCATCTGATTAGTTTAGTTTTAAATAGCCTGCAAATGTGCGCGTCTGGTGTGCAATACTTTTAATTGTCATGTGCGCGCCATGTCGCGGTGCTGAGTGGTGCATCCGGTGTGTGACGGCCTTGACCCGTGGCTGGTTTTCCCGCGTCACTCATGGGGCGCTTTCGTTTCTAATCGCAGACCTTTCTGTTGAGCAGGTAAAGACAATGACCAATTATAGGAGTAAGAACTTGCCAGCGCTCAAAAAGCAAGAGAGATCATATTTACATTAGTTTATTTGTTATGAATGCTCGTGCTGTCTTCTGTGCATGTATTGGAGTTTTGTCTAAAACATTCACAAAGAGTGTTTTTTTACTTTTTGAGCAAGTAAAATTAAAGGTACAAGTCATATATATTACTGCTTGTATTAAAGGACAAAATTGTATTACAAATAATATATAAATATAAACATATTTATAGATTTTAATACAATTCTTTTTCTTGTGTTGTAAAGAAAAAATCAATGTATGTAAAGCATCGACAATGCACCGAGATATCGAATTGAACCGAATCGATGGCATGATAATCATAACCAAACCAAACCGTGAGACCAGTATAGGTTCACACCCCTATCGCCAACAGTCGATGCCGCTCACGTAGATGGAGGTCGTCGAAAGTCGCTGACTCTCCATTGAAATGGTCGATTGTTGCTTTGCCACTGCGAGTCGCTCGTAGAGTGAATGAAGCTTAAGCCAAGGAAAAAATGAATGAATAAATGAATGTAGGAAATAGTGAATATGGCTATAAAATCAATGCTATTCATGGATTGTTTCTTACGATGTAAAAAACGAGTAGTTGACTTAAAATAAGTGAGTAAACATTTTACATTTAAAACGATTAGTTGACTTTACTTAAATCAATAAATAAATAAACCTATTGACTTAAACTATTTAATTAAACAAACTATGTGCATAGGTATAAAAAATAAGTAAATAAACTTAACAGTTCCAAGTTACAATGGGTATATTCACTTTTTTAAGTCAAGTCAATTTGTCACTTTTTACAGTGCGGATCATGATTCTCTATTTATTCGATTCTACGTTTATTATTTTAACAGCAGGATAGCACTCCAGCATAGTTTAAGCACGCACTCAAACGCAACTCGACTTTCAGAAATCATATAAAAACGACTCACTACGATCACTCTTATAATTTGTTTAAAACTTAACTTTATTACTGATTTAGGTTCACGTGGTCTGTGTAAGGAATCAGAGGCAAGTAGAGTACAGCTGTTTGTAAAGCAAACAGTGCCATCTGTTGGTAAGCTTAGAATTGATTCAAGAGAGAAACACGATCTAAAGAACGATCCATGAATCGCATTTATTTTTCATCCCCTATACCCTCATTCCCTATAATTCCCTAGTGAGGAATAACCCAAAATTTACCAGAGAAGAACAACATAATCTGATGCAGCTATACAATAGTAACATGCGCAAAGTTATTGTTAATGTCTTCAGGGAAATTGCAAAAGATCACAAATACAAACTGATAAATATAAGTGCACTGTGTTGATATTCTACATCAACATATGGTAAAGTCGAGTACTGATGTTAGGGCACTTTTTCCTTCAGTGGGTTGTAAAAGAAGCAGTATAGCACCTAAAATGTATGGCATGTATGGTTAGGGATGGTTTCTGTGTTCAGGAATACATGGTTTACACAAGAATCCTTCTTTCTGAATTCTGCATATTATCGAGATTTTACTCCATTGCCACCAAGGTTGGGGAGAAATGATCTAAAAGAGGCTTTGCTAATGACAATGTTTTGAGCTGTATGACAGCTTAGTGGCTTTCAAAACAATGCAGCTTTTCCAGCAACAAGCTAATTAGTGAAATGCCATCACAACTGACTATTTCTCTATTTTTTTCACACTGTATTTTTACAGCCAATGAAACTGAGGTCATGATCAAACACACCTTCAGACTATCATTATAAAATCATTATCAAATACTGTGTGTGTGTGTGTGTGTGTGTGTGTGTGTGTGTGTGTGTGTGTGT
>CAIGQZ010027068.1:10801121-10812476 GCA_903798205.1 Danio tinwini | reverse complement strand
GTGTGTGTGTGTGTGTGTGTGTGTGTGTGTGTGTGTGTGTGTGTGTGCGCGTGTGCGTGTGTGTGTGTGTACTGGTTTTGGTGGTTTACAAGGACAGAGACTTGTAAAATGACATGAGTATGACCTATTTATTACAACATTGAGGTGGTTTATGAGGACATGCATTGTGTCCTTATAATTCGAAATGCTTAAAAATCATACTTAACAGGGTCTGTTGACATTCAAAATGTCTTGTGTGGAGATCGGGTTTAGAGGTAGGGCCATATAATATGTGTTTTTAACTCTATAAAATACAGTCCTCATAAAACACTAATATCATTTTAGTAACATTTTACTACATTTACTTAACATAGATTACATATATTACAAAAATAAAATGTGGGTTTTAGCTTATAGGATAAACCCAATGATCTCATGAGTCCATTTACAGGGCACCATATCACAACACTAAATATAGTCTAATCTCACTGGATTTCTTTGTGTCATGTTTTGAGAAATGAAGCTTTATGTTACCAATACCACTAAATGGTAAGACAATCCGTTCTGTGCTCTATATAAAGTACACAGCTGCAGCCACTGCAAGTCATTTTAAAGCGAAATAAATGACCTTGGGAAACTCTCCATGCATCAAATGCATATACACAATATATCCCATTATCTGTTTACTTTTGGTCACGTTCGTTGAACTGAAAGCATCATTCTTTAAACGCTGTAAGATCACAGATTCTGAATATGAGTGAATTAGCAGAGATGATAATAATATGGCTGTGTAACCGTGGTTAAAGAATCTGTCTTACAGTTAGGTGCTTCCTGTCTCTTCCTATTAAAAGGAAATGCTCATAGAGCGCAACAGAAGTGAAAACTCCCTCACTTTCTTTACAGGGAAATTAATTGAGCAATTAACTTGAGGTAAGACCAATCAACTGTAAGTTACGAAGATGCTAATCAGTATGTCCTTTTGTTGATTCCATCCTTTGAATTATTTACATTAATTTGAAATGAGTTGAACTACATCACCCATAGTGCAGTACCATAAATCCACCAATTAGCAGCAAGCAAATTCCCATTAACCACCTCAAATAACGTAACAGTAAACAGGGCTCGACAATAAGGACTGCCCGATGGCCCGGGGCCAGTGTGCGAGAAACTCGGGCCAGTTTATAGAATGGTAACTGGCCCGATCAGGCCAGTGCTGCCTTGTCACAAAAGTTTACTTTGGCTGAGACTGTCTGTCAATTGCGTGCAAATACAATCTTAAGATGCTTTCACACGTAGATGTTTCGGAATCTGTTTCCTTTCCCTCATTAGTTCGTTTGGCATATGTGATCCAGCGATCGGATCTGTGACAAATTTGCGGTAATCGGTCCGAGATCGCCTGAATGAGGTGGTCTCTGCTCGATTGAGCGGATCGATTGTAGTGAGAAAACAAAACAATCCAACAAACTAACGACCCAGGCTATATCACAGTATATTATGATTGTGTAATAGCCATATATACAGCTATATGTAGAGAGAATGATGAGCAGGGCGAGATGTCATTCCTACCGGTAAATGCATGTGCGTTTCATGTCTAATATGAAAGTAAAAGCATGCTGAAATATTACAGAGTGCTGTTTATCCGAAGTTATCAGTTGATAATTTTGTCCATATTTTAATCTTATAATATGTTGTTTTAGGCCTGTTGTTTAGTTCTTTTCTGCACTGACAGCTCGAAAGAAAGATCAACATTGATTTGCTTCATGATCTGATGCAGTCTTGGTTCATCTGTCATTTCTCTCTATAATTTAAGCCCATAATGCAGAAATCATGTTCCTTTAGAAATTACTCTAATATTAATTATTATTATTATTATTATTATTATTATTAATGGTAATAGTAATAAAAGCAATCACGACTGGAGTAATAATTTTATTTGAAACTACATATAATAAGAAAGCAGTTATTTAATTTTTTTTTATAAATATATAACAATTTAAATTTTTTTTACATTTAATAAATATTGCCTTGATGAACTGAATAATTTTCCTTAAAAAAAACATGAAAAAAATATATAAAACTGATCACAAACTTTTGATCGTATATATATATATATATATATATATATATATATATATATATATATATATATATATACACACACACACATACATACATACACACACTATGAAATTAAGTTACATCACAATTGAGTTTTTTTAATTGTCAGTTGTATTAAAAAAAGTTATGCTGAATAAAAAGGTTAGGTATTACAATTATGTTTGGCATTTTACACATTATTTAAAATGCTGTATGTGGCTAAGAATTAGCTATTACCTTCTTTTTTTTGGTGGGGCCAGTGAAAATTTTGGCAGGGCAAGTAAAAATCTGAACCACTGGCCCGATCGGGCCAGTAGAAAAAATCCTTAGCGTTGAACCCTGGTAAATCTCCTTTGCTCTCAAGTATTTGTGCTTTTCTCTAATCGAAGCTAAGAGATCTTTCCAGCTATTTCATGTTTGCCTGCCATTTCATACTCCAACATTACTCATTCAATCTCTAATTATTTTGTATTACTGCTTTTCATGTTTCAAGCATCTGGATTGAGAACGCCAACAAGCATGCTTGGATTAATCTACAAAATGTATGGCAATGATATAATAAAGGTTCTCGTTTATAATTGCTAAGGTGGTTGTTGGGTTTATTTTTATTTTTCTATCAGCCTGCTACATGATATCTTTTGTAACAAGGGCACATACACTGTAAAACACAATAAGTTAAGGTAACTCAAACCATTTGAGTAAACCGATTGAGACAAACCATTTAAGTAAAAAAACTAATCCTAGTGAGTATTGTGAACTTAATCTATTTGAGTAAATGAAGCAATTTAAGCACAGTAAAACCCAGTAAACAAACTTAAACCAACTGTAACACCCAATAAGATAAAGCAACTTAAACCGCTTGAGGAAAAAGATTGCAAACCATTTGAGTTTAAACAGCTAATCTACATGAGTACTGTGAACTTACTCTATTTAAGTTGAAGTAATGAGGTATGTAATTAACTCATTACCTTCAACACTGAGTTCAAAACTCTTTTTAAATGAGCAGAATTAACTTTCTGTTATCTTTGAGTTAATTCCATTCATTTTATTTGATAAAATTGACTGTTGTGTTTTACAGTGTAGTTGAATTTAGAGTTAAGACATTTGGCAATACAATCAATACAAAGACAAGATAGAGACTAGATAGAGGGTCAATTTAACACCAATAACGCAAGGAGCATGTGGCAGGGACTTAATTACATCACGGACTTTAAAAGCAACAAATCCACCACTGTGAACATTGCCGCGTCTCTCCCGGACGAGCTCAACTTGTTCTATGCCCGCTTTGAAGCCCAGGACAGCGCGCACACACAGCGCGCTCCCGTGGCCGATATAGAAACCGCCAGCACACTCTCTGTTTCTGTAGCGGATGTAACAAGATCTTTCCGTCGCGTGAACATCCGAAAAGCTACGGGCCCAGATGGCATCCCTGGATGTGTACTTAAAGCATGCGCACACCAGCTAGCGGGGGTTTTCACGGACATCTTTAACCTCTCGCTCTCTCTGTCTGTGGTTCCCACATGCTTTAAGACTGCTACTATTGTGCCAATACCGAAAACAGCTAAAACCACATGCTTGAATGACTGGCGTCCGGTTGCACTGACACCCATCTTCAGCAAGTGCTTTGAGAAGCTGATTAAAAATCACATCTGCTCTGTACTGCCCGCTAACACTGACCCTCTGCAATTTGCATACAGAAACAACCGCTCCACTGATGATGCAATTGCTTTCACCTTGCACACTGCTCTGTCTCACCTGGAAAACAAAAACACATATGTGAGAATGCTGTTTGTGGACTACAGCTCAGCATTCAACACCATAGTGCCTGCCAAGCTGGTGGTGAAGCTCCAGGCTCTGGGCCTACACAGCTCTCTGTGCAACTGGATCCTGGACTTCCTGTCAAGCAGACGCCAGGTGGTCAGAATGAACAACATCACCTCATCCACACTGATCCTCAACACTGGTGCTCCACAGGGCTGTGTTCTCAGCCCACTCCTGTACTCCCTGTACACACATGACTGTACATCCAAACACACCTCCAACGTCATCGTTAAATTTGCTGATGACACAACGGTGGTGGGCCTAATCACAGATAACACACTCCCATCACCATCAACGGGACACCAGTGGAGAGAGTCAGCACTTTCAAGTTTCTTGGAGTACACATAGCTGAGGATCTGACATGGACTGCTCACACAGACGCAGTGTTGAGGAAGGCACAACAATGCCTCTTCTTCCTCAGGCGCCTCAGGAGGTTTGGAATGAGCCCCCACATCCTCCGCTCGTTCTACACCTGCACCGTGGAGAGCATCCTCACTGGCTGCATCACCACCTGGTACGAGAACAGCACCAGCAGCAATCGCAAAGGTCTACATAGGATTGTGCGAACTGCTGGACGTGTAGTAGGAGGTGAGCTTCCCTTCCTCCAGGACATCTACACCAGGAGGTGCATGAGGAAAGCCAAGAGAATCATCAGCGACTCCAGCCACCCAAGCCATAGACTTTTCTCTCTGCTACCCTCAGGCAGACGGTTCCGCAGCATTCGGTCACGCACCAGCCGACTGAAGGAAAGTTTCTTTCCTCAGACTATCAGGCTGATGAACACTTAACACACCCCACACAAACTCTCCCATACCCCACACTGCACACCATAAAGATGTAGCATGCACTGCACTTTAACCAATCCATACTTAAACAATACTGCCTACAACTATATGTACACCTATCCATCGTACGCATCACTGTCAACATTGCCAATTTTACATTGTCTTGTTTTTTGTGAGTATGTTGTTGTATTTTGCACTGTCTGTATTTTACACTGTCGCTGTATTTGCACTGTCTGTATTTTGCACTGTCTGTATTTTACACTGTCGCTGTATTTGCACTGTCTGTATTTTGCACTGTCTGTATTTTGCACTGTCGTTGTATTTGCACTGTCTGTATTTTGCACTGTCGTTGTATTTGCACTGTCTGTATTTTGCACTGTCCTTGTATTTGCACTATCTGTATTTTCCACTGTCTGGAGCCAGCACCTAAGCTTTTCACTCATCATAGCACACGTGCTGCTGATGATGTGACAATAAAAGTGATTAGATTTGATTTGATTTGGCAAGGTATCCCAGGCACACATAGTCTAGCACACTAGTTTTAAAAGGCACCTATGGTGAAAAATCTACTTTTTAAGCTGTTTGGACAGACATATGTGTAGGTATAGTGTATATACTGTCATATTGGAGTGACACACCCAGTCCTTTTTTTTTTTCAATTTAACAACATAAAAACGGTGGACCAATTGGAGCCATTTTGAGACCAACCGCAACTTGACGTAGGAGTGCAGTCCCCCCACCCACCAATATTGATTGACAGCTGCGTATTATCATGTATCCGTAATAGTAACATTTGTAATCATATCCACAAGACAGGACATGCACAAATCAACCCTAAATAAAAGGTCTGTTCAGTTTAGGATCATCAATCATCATCAAATGTGATCAAGAGTGAGTTTGACAAGTTTAAAATGTTTTAAAACAGTGCTTGTGTGTAATGAATTACAGCGATTTACTTCAGCTTTACTTCATCACCACAGCCGCGTGTCAGAACAATAATAAAAGACGCTTCGAGGGCGGAGACTGAGGCACGTGCGGCAGGCACGTGGAAATGGTGGGTGGGGAGGACTAGCCTTAAAGGCGCAGTACACAAAAACAGCAAAAATCTATTGAGAGCTATAAAACACCATCTAGTGAAAGCTATAATAAATAATCTGATGGGTGTTTTGAGCTGAAACTTTACAGACACATTACTGGGGACAGAAAAGACTTATATTAAATCTGGAAAAGGGGGTAACCTAGGTACCCTTTCATGCAATCCATGCTTTCTCATAAATCAACGGTGAGGGAAAAACATACGTTTTGGCAATTGTTCTGGGTGGTGTTCATTTCTTTTTTCCTATCTCATGAGTGGATATGCATGTATGCTAATGCAACAGTTTGTGTATACTTTACTCTCTGTCACAGAGAGTTTCAGTCAACGTCATTCTCGCTCGAATAAATGTCTACAGTAAAGCTGTACAGGTTGTTCACATTATATGAGAAGCTCTTCTAACAAAACAGATGCTTTAAACATATTAATTCTTGTTTATAAATGTTTATTACTAACATTTCTATGAACATGATTTGATTATAACTGCAGATCAATGACAGTGTTACAGCCTACTGTAACGTCTGCAATTATATAAAATAAATAATTAATTCAACATATATGAACACATACAGACCCTTACAGTCTCCGATATGTTACCACTTACAGATAAACTACACACAGCAGACATTTAGTCTTTATTTGAGTTCAAAAACAACACACAACATATACAGTCCATATACAGAGCTAACCTCTCATCTGTGTCTGTAATCTTCACCAGCACATGTAGCCTCTGTTAGAGAGTAATTCCATCATTTCAAGTTCATAATAGTCCAAAAGGTGATGATAAACATGGCAGTTTGTTCATGATTTGTTCATGGCAGATTGTTCATAGCAGATTGTTCAGGTTGCTGAAACTATTTGCTCCTGTGTTTTGTCGGGCTTCTCCTTTTTTCTGCGCTTCACTCTCACGTTTGTCCTTTTCTTTCTGAATAGATCAGATGTCGAAGACGCTTCATTAATCACACACACGTAATTGTCATCAGCTCAAGAAGTTCGTTATATCAAATCTAGACGCGATTGCGTGCTCCCTGGAGAAAGCGAAAACCGCTCACACTTTTAGACTTTTAGACGGCCTCGTAAAACAACAGGACACTGCAAATTCTCGGCTTTGTGGCTGTTCATCAAGACAACGACTAGGTTTGTTTTGAGCCCGGGTCATCCATTACTCGTTATTATAATGCATATAGTTGTCTCGGCTGTGTATTTAAAAACATGGCGGCTCCATTGTTTTGATTCTGGCTAGCTCCACGAGATCGCGACGTATCTCTGTAAACAAATCAGCGGTCAGCTGAGCGTGTAGCTCCACCTTTTGGTACCCTTTCTCATCTTTGGTACCCTTTCGAAAGGGTGCCGAAAAAGTGGTAAGGTACAGTTCGGTTTGGTATGTTTTTGACAGTGTAAACGGTCATAAAAGCGTACCGAACCGAACCGTGCCATACCGTACCACTCAGTGGAAACGGGCCATAAGGTGACAATGAGTAATTAACGTCAAGCTGCCTTCATGAAACCCAGGATTAGTCCAAACTAAACTGAAACTTAGCTGGCTAGCAAATCCGGCTTCAGGGTTCAGGTTTCATGTTTGCAGCAGCAGTGTGTTATATTTTCAAACTGATTGTGAATATACTGGCAGTAACACGTCTCTTTACTTGCTCCCTGCCTATACCTAAAGTGTCAAATTTATGCCCCCAAGACAAATCAAACAAATCAACATCGCCAAGTACAAATCCATTACTATACAATACTAAATATCTCCAACAGTCATCACAAAAATAGATATATAATGGATCTAGCTTTGGCTTTAAAATTCTCTTATAATCTAAACCTGAAGTTTATGGCTTGCACTAAGGTTGTACGATATATATAGATATAATGTGACGATATAAATAACATGGACAAAAAGATTCATAGTATCCTCTCCTGTTCATGCTTTCACTAACAGTGTTGGGCAAGCTACTTACAAAAAAGGAATTAGTTAAATAAATTAGTTAGAGTTGGTTACAACACAAGTAGTAACTGAATTACATCAATATAAAAGTAACTAATAAGCAGGAAAAGTATCTATATGTTACTATTAAAGCAAAAGTGTCAAAAAATACTAAATGTATGTTGAATAAAATGGACACTAAATTAAATAATTCTCTTTTATAAAACATTGTACACTATTCTATACTATATTAATGTCTTGAAATTACAATGTTTACATTTAGCTTTTGTTTAGTGTTATTTTTGGACCTATAATCATTAGTTTTTGAAAGGGATTTTATATTTTATTAGTACTGTATTTATTTTACATTTTAAATAAAACATTTGCCCTGAAGTTCTAAATAAAGTGAGAAATATGATCACATATGAATGAGTAAATCTATGATTATACAGTTGAAATTGAACTATTAGCCCTCCTTAGATTTTTTTAATATTTCCAAAATGATGTTTAACAGAGCAAAGAAATTTTCACAATATGTCTGGTATTATTTTTTCTTCTGGAGCAAGTCTTATTTGTTTTATTTCAGCTAGAATAAAAGCAGTTTTAAATTTTTGAAAAACAATTTTAGGGTCAAAATTATTAGTCCCTTTAAGCTATATTTTTTTTGATTGTCAATAGAACAAACCATTGTTATACAATAACTTGCCTAATTACCCTGACCTGCCTAGTTAACCTAATTAACCTAGTTAAGCCTTTACATGTCACTTTAAGCTGTATAGAAGTGTCTTAAAAAATATATAGTTAAATATTATTTACTGTCATCATGGCAGAGATAAAATAAATCAGTTATTAAAAATGTATTATTAAAACCATTATGTTTAGAAATATGTTGAAAAGATCTTCTCTCCATTAAACAGAAATTGGGGAAAAAATAAACAGGAGCGCTAATAAATCAGTGGGCTAATAATTCTGACTTCAACTGTATATGTTAAACTGTAAAAAAGAAATAGTCCTTTACATGAGGTCATTCATTTATTCATTCGTTTTCCTTCAGCTTAGTCTCTATTTCCAACATAGGCTCATTCTCAAAATGAAGCCCTATATACATTTCTGGAGATCGCGAAATAACCAGCTTAAATAACAAAAGCCCAAAAAAATCAAAAATAAACAAGTAAATAACATGGTGAAAATGTGGTAAAATCTGAAAATGTAGTAAAAATCAGGAGGGCTTTTCTTTTTCTGGATTGCTTTTAAAAATTGTTGGTTGGGTTTAGGGAAGTGGGTGAGCGAGTCAATCAATACAATTTGTTGGGTTTAGGGAAGAAGGAAGGACGTATTTGGCGTTTTCCAGAAATGTATATAGCGTTACATTTTCAGAATGAGCTTGGGTTGTCTATTTCAGTGGTCTCCACTGTGGAATGAACCGCCAACAATTCTGGCATAAGATTTAGGCAGAGGAGATCTAGCCAGGACTCGAACGAGCGACTGTTTTGCTGTGTGGCTAACCGATGAGCCACCATGCTGCCCCTTACACGTGGTCAATTTACAGAAATGGTACTATATCATGATATTTATCATTATTGGCATATGAGATGACATATATTGTGACATTTATCATATCGCTAAGCCCTAACTTGCCCTGAGGCAAGTAAAAGTTGTCAAATCTTTTAAACAGATAAAAGCAACAAATGTTCTCCTGAAACTGAATATTAATAACACCTCCTTCCCCCATGAGACTACAAATTCTAGCACCTTAATCTAGCAAGCTTTAAAATGCAATTTGAAATGAATTAATATAGGAATAAATCAGAATTCTTTGACTTCTTACTTCAATAGAAAACCCACACAGTGAAACTTTTTTTTTCTGTAAAATCACCCACTAATGCTTTGTTTTCAAGAAGTCATATACTCTGGCTATCCTTGAACCTAATGACTATTTTGTTCTAAATGGTAAATGATTGTCACATCAGACTGTTCTGCAAACAAAACATTCGTGATTCTCCATGGCCGTGTCGCAGGAGCTCTCAGTAATGTGAACACAATTATGTCACAAATGGCCTCTACCTGTGAGTCATTCAAATAACTAGCACATTTTCAGTTTAAAAAGCCCACAGCTGACGGATCATTACTCGGGGTGTGAATTTGAAGGACACCTGTGAAAATGAGGCATAAAGTAGTTGGGGATTAACTACTAATGCATAAATTAAGCAAAGAGTACAAAACAGCATCCGAGTGCTGCGACGTCCCATCGGGTGCTGTTTGTTCAATTATCAGAAAGTGGAAGTTACATCAAGGTACACAGACAGTGCTTTGAGTTAAAACTCTCAGCGGTATCCTAAAAGAGATGCCGGTGATCGCTCTGAAGGAGTTACAGAGAAAGGATTAAAGATGCGCCGCTTGACCATATTGTGACTGAACAACATGCAAAAATGGGACAGAGGCTTCCCGAAAGACCATTGCAGGAAAAAGTATGCTAAACACACAGCTTATTTATTTGTTTACTAATTAAAGTTAATTGCTTTAAGGAATAGCTCACCCAAAAGATGAAAATTACCCCATAATTTACACACCCCCAAGACATTCTTGGTGTATATGACTTTCTTTTTTCTGTTGAACACAGACAGAGTAGTTTTGCATTTTGTCCTGGCTCTTCTATGCTGTCTAACTGTGTTGGGTAGTGGCCCCTTTTTTGGCCCATATGTCAAGTAGTAGCCCTTTTTTGGCCCATATTTCAAGACAGAGATCAGCAAAGAAGTTGTTGCAAACTATTATAAATGGAGTTTATAATAAAAAAATTGCCATATTTTTTATACAAAAACACATCAATCCACTTCAGAAGACCTTGCATTAACCTCCTGGTGGCGTATAGGTTGGTTTTTTAACAGGTTTATCCATTTTTGAAACCTTCAAGAAAAAGAGCCACTACCCAACACCATTATAAAGCATGGAAGAGTCAGGATAATATTGAACACTTCTCCAACTAGTATGTGGCAACTAGCTGAAATAAAACAAAGTTTCAATGTAGTCGTTACACATTACTTGAAGGGGTGTTCATAACTGTGCGTTCACACCGAAAGCGTCAAGAGCGTCATAGTAGCCGGAAGTCAAGACAACCGGCGAGGATCGATGTGGCATGTCTTCGCTGATGTGGGCATCGAGGTGACTTGAAATCAAGTCAACTTTATGGTAATAAGCTATGATGCAGTTTGGCGGCAAGCAATCGGAATGTGAACATCCAACGCTTGACAAGATTCCAGAGAACACAGCACCCCTGTGAACTTTGGTTCCGACCACAGTTGCACACAGGAGTTTGATTATCGGGGTCATCAGATTTCCAATTATTTCCAATGTTTTCTTACAGGACATACATTTAAAAAAGTTACTAGCAAGTTACTGATGTGCATTAATGTTATATATATATATATATTTATTTTAAAATATTAATTTTAATTTTATTTTATTTTATTTTATTTATTTATTTATTATTATTATTGTTTTTAAACCGGGAGCCTCATGCTAAATATGAGGAGAGTACAAAACAGTATTGCTGCTTCAGAATATTTCAGACAAACGAACACATATTGGATAATAAGTGGTGCAAAGCCACACCACATGCAACAACTTGATCTTCCATTGTTAACTGAATTTGATAAAAA
>CAIGQZ010027068.1:10778699-10801111 GCA_903798205.1 Danio tinwini | reverse complement strand
CACATGCAACAACTTGATCTTCCATTGTTAACTGAATTTGATAAAAAGTGTTTATTTTTGTTTCTGTAATAATTTTTTATTGGTAATAATTTTTACCTTTTTACATGTCATTCTATTTAGTTTCTTATTCCATTACTCTGGCTGAGATTTATTTATTTATTTATTTTTGATGGTGCTGTATAATTGCTGTATTTTTTGCTAGTGTTTTGGTGCATGTTCTAGTTAGTATTAGGTATTAACACCAAGATAATTTTGTTAACATATATACCTGATGTACACTATTTGGTGTTATGTTTTTACAAAAACTTCTATAAAGTTTATAAAAAAAGAAATAAAAAAAAGTGTGCAACATTTTTATGCTAGAAAGCATGTTTTTATATGGGAATGTAACTGATTTGCTGATATGCTGCAACGGCACCTTTAAATACAAGATCAGTGTAGCGAACTTTGATGCTCTCACCACTATATCGCATATAACCATTTGTGGTTTTGACCCCCCCACCTCCTACTAGAGGGGGGATGAAATTCCGGAAGTTTTCCGGGAGACAAAACAATACGGGAGACAGGTCTGAAGTACGGTAGACTCCCGGGAAAAACGGGAGTGTTGGCAGGTATGCAGTTTTACTTAATAATCCCTTTCCAAATCTTGCCGTGAGTGAGACGGAGAAAGTTCCAAACAAGGTCCGCTTATATCAGCACCATAACACAAACTGGTCTGTTAAATCAAATAATAATATATAAAATTACAGTGAAATATTCAGTTTCAGAGTAGCCTATAATAGGCTAAATTATTTTCTGTTACAATCCATATTGCGTCCGTCAGTTTCACCTTTAATTTTTTTAATAAACTACTTTGACCACAATGGGCCAGGCTTTAAAACAATTGCAGCACTTAAAGTATTCACCTTGAAAAAATAAACTCAATATGAAGAATGCTAGAACAAACTCATTGTAAGAATAATCTCACGGAGCGGCGGACGTTGCCTCTGCGCATGCAGCCAGCACGTGAATAAAAGCGCTTGATGCATCGGAGACAAAGCGCGCAGCGATCCGGTATCTGCAGACATTTGCAAAACAGCAGCTCAAATGGAAGAAATAATTGCATTGAGGATCTGTCCAATACATTATTGAGGCTTTTCTAATTAAATATTTCAGGTAGGCCTACTTTGTGTGTGAAGAGCAGGTAATAACCGTCTCCACTCCAGTATTGCGAATGCGATCTGATCTAACAGGCACAGCAGCGCAAACATGATGAAATGAACTCCTGCTTCAGGTCAAAATGAACCCATTTAATGCTCAACTAAATGCATTTGTCCACTAATTATTTAAACTAACAGGAACAAAGTTTTAGAGAGAGTTTTTCCTGTTGTCAAATGCGACAAGCAGATTGAATTGTGAATGAATGGAGAATGATTGACAGGTGCAGCTGCGCAGCGGCAGGAAGCGCTGAACTGAACATGAATTTAAACACTTACATATTAATCTGTACTCTACATTAAACTGTAGAATGGGTTCAGAACATTTGGAATATAGTGGGCCTATAACAACGTTTTAATGCCTTAAAATTTGCTTTATGGATTAGTTGGCTTATAAACACAGAATATAGTGCATGCGCAAGATCGGATTTGGATCTGTACCAGCTGACCGATACCCAATCTAGCAAAAATATGCGATATCGAACCGATATCCGATCCAGGTATCGGGATCGGTGCATCCCTAATACTTACTTTCCCCCTCTTTGTTGTAGTTTTGCAAATAAAGTAAGATATTGAGAAGAACAATTGCCTTGGTTTTAGTTAAGCAACAATTGATTGGGACAGAATAATAATTACTATTATGCCTATTATTAAATCAACACAGGCTTATTCTGAAAACGTAGTCCTATGTATGTTTCTGGAGACCGCAAATTATGTAGCCAGATGTATGTATGGCTGCAATTCATTTTTTAAATCGAACGCTACTGGGCGGTGCGACGCGGTTCCTTTTCGCGCTTATCAGCTGACCCCTTACCTCCGTGTGGACAGCTTTTCTGCTGCAACCAGTTTGTCCCATTAGCTCATCATGTACGTTGGCGGACATGAGACAAAGGCGGGTCAATGAATAAAATTGGTTGGGTTTAGGGAAGGAGGATGGGGGTCAGTCGATAGGTCTGTCAGTCAGTCTGTCATACAGTCAGTCAAACAGTCAGTCAACAGCAGCCTCTATTGAGTTTACGCGAGAAAAGCAGGCATGAACGACACTGGCGAGAGAAATTTGAGATCTCAAAAAACGTAAACAGCGGCCTCTGTTGGATTCGCGAAAACAAAAACTGCAAAAAATACGTACCTCCCGGGATGTATTTTGCAGCCTCCAGAAACGTGTGTAGAGGTATGTTTTCAGAATGAGCCTAGGTTGAATTATGTAGCACTGTTGTCCTGTGAGACACGGCATTTGGTTCCTCTGTATGTCCCCACATGTAGCGGAATGACAATAAAGCTCAACTTGACTTGATAAGACAAAAGCAGGCATAAAATCATGTCATATCATGATTACAAACATGTTATGATAGCCTTATGAACACCCCCTTCAAGTAAAGTGCTACCATATTTATTTTTTGTTAGCTTTCATTTTAAGTAATGATTGAATTAATATGTAGCTTTCAGTTCCTTTTGTTCACGTCCTAAAGAAAGATAATGAATTCACCAATAATCCAAAACCTTTGCAAGGACGTGTCCATGTATGCGAGTAATCGAAAGAGATACCAAAAACATCACAGACCTAATTCACTGTTAATTTCCTCTCATCCTCGTCCAGATCAAATCTGATTCTGTTTACCGAATGTTCCCCATCAAGGGTCAGAGAATGCAAGCAAATGAGCGAATGCGAAATGCGTTGAGCCGCAGAACTGCACAGCATGAAGTCAGAGAGTCAATGGTGTTGTGAAGCACATATTGATCGGCGCGACTCAGAAAGCGATTTATCTCGATTAGCGAGACGCCCCAGCAGCGGCGCAGCATTAAGCGTCAACAATGAGACACGACGCGTTTTTAATTGATCAGCCTCATCATACTGGAGCTGAATATAACAGTCTAACAGGATTGAGCCAAGCAGAATCTCAGCATGTGCTCTCATTTAGGCATTACCACCAACACTTGGCTTCTGTACGACTGTACAGGAGATTTCTCGAGGGGCTGTGCTTTGGACCGACGCCAGGGTGCTATCAGTTTGATCTAATTAGAGAAGCTTTTAATCATAGAGCCACAGGAGCTGAATGTTTGCTGAGGTACGATTCAGCAAGCTTAAAGAGCTTCACACAAGCCTTCTGTTACCATCCATTACATAAAGTAACAGCTATGCAATGCTTTTTGGAAGTTGTAAACGCAAGATTTTTGCAAAAATGACACTACGTTGCATCTTGCACATTTCGCAGCAGTTTCAAATTAAATTAAGCGATCCTAATTGAAATCAGTTCGTTAGAAGAGCTCTATGAACTGAACTGTATGTGTCAGATAAGAGACACTTGCAAATTAAGCAGAGCGGTGAGTCCAGGACTGGACATATATTGACATATTTTATCAAAAAATATGTAGGTGAGGGAAACCGGAGCACCTGGAGTAAACCCACGATAACACGAGGAGAACATGCAAACTCCACACAGAAATGCCAACTGACCCAGCCGGGGCTCAAACCAGCAACCTTCTTGCTGTGCGGCGATTGTGCTACCCACTGTGCCACCATGCAGCTCACCATTAATAATAATAATAATAATAATAATAATAATAATAATAATAATAATAATAAATATATAATAATAATAATAATAATAAATATATAATAATAATAATAATAATAATAATAATAATAATAATAATAAATGTAATAAATGCAAAACAGAATCCAAAAAATTTTAATAAACAAGTAAATAACAATATTTAAACGTAACATTAAACGAGAAAAAAAAAATCTGCGGCGGCAGAAATCTCTGCAAATTTCCACAGATTTTTCAGTCCATCATTCAATCAATTTATTAACGTATGTAAACTGAATATATAAATAGTTTTTTATATTAATTTCAGTACTATTATAGAATAATATGCAAATGTTCATATCATCTATGTAAGAAAATTGTGAAATGTGACCAGCTGAGGCTTTGTTTACCAAACAAGTGGTTCTAATTAGATTTGCATTGTAAACTAAAAGTTAAAAGTTTTCGTTTTATTTTATAAAAATCTGTGGATTAACGCATATTGAGACTATTACTAGTCTATAATAATATAATATATTGACTGTACTAAAAAGCTAAATCTATGTCGTCTTTGAATAAAATAACTGCCTGTGTCTTCAACAAGAAAATGTCTTGGAAATATGAAAATCCCCCTCAGATGTAGGTCGGTCTGCAGATCAGGAGTATTCTGGACGATGCGCCCATTTATCTGTACTAATAGCTGTTCCAGTGATGTAATGTTAGTCCCACCAGGAGCCTTGAATCTGCCCCTCCCACACAAGGGCCACAATGGAGCAAAGCCTGTGAGAGAAGCCTTGATCAGCATGTATAATCCATGCTGCATGTAAACACCCACAGAGGGAGATCAAGGAAGCGCTCTCTCCGAGTCTTTTTTTGGACATGGGGATCCTTCCTCTAAGAGCTGTAACCGGTTGCTAGGCAACACACAGGATCCGGTACTGTATGTCAGTGGCATTGTAGCTTTGACTTACAGTAGGACTCCAACAACTACACTGCAGTATTTCTCATTGCTGAACACAAAGATGCGGAAATGAGCTAGTATCACAAGTTTCTTAATATTCTGATAATAAAACAAGGGAAAATGCTTAAATGTAAGACATGACCTTGGAAAACCATGTGGATTATATGCTCATAACTATAGGTGAAAGGTTACTGCAAAAAAAAGCTCATTTGAAAAACACGCCTGCTGCAACATTTCAGCAAAACTATTAGATTTGCAAAATTACACAATATTTGTTAACGTTAAATGTCCAGTGAGTGGTGCATTTCCAAACGGATGAATGTGAACCAGGCAATGTTTCATTACATTACCATGGCACTTAACCTTACGCGTAGCCTAACCAATAGTGTGATAGATTAGAGATGGATCTGATATGGAAAGATGATGGATAGATTCAAGATGAATGGATGGATAGATGGATAGATTCTAGATAGATACAATGGATATATGGATAGATTCATTTTAAATGTATTCAGGATGGATTCCATATGGATTCGGGAAGGATGGATTTGGGATGGATACAATGGATGGATAGATTCAGGATGTAAACGAGGGTATGGATTCGGGATGGATAGATGTGGATGAATGGATGAATGGATATGATGTATGGATGGATGATTTCGGGATGAAGAAATACAGGATGGATGGATGGATGGATGGACACATTTGGGATGGATGGTTGGATGAATGGATAGATAGATTCCGGAGAGTTACAATGAATATATGGATAGATTCGAGATGGATGGATGGATCCGATAGAGAGAGATGATTAATAAATTTGGGATGGATGGATAAATTCTAGATGGATATGATGGATAGATGGACACATTTGGAATGGATGGATGGATAGATGGATGGATACATTTGGGATGGATTGAAGAATGGATTCTAGATGGATACAATGAATAGATGGATACATTTAGGATGAATGGATGGATAGATTCTAGATAGATACAATGGATATATGGATAGATTCGAGATGGATGGATGGATCTGATAGGGAGAGACGATGGATAGATTCAAGATGGATGGATGGATGGATGGATGGATAGAGGGATAGATTCTAGATAGATACAATGAATAGATGGATAGATTTGAGATAGATGGATGGATGGATGGATGGATGGATGGATGGAAGGATGGATGGATGGATGGATGGATAGATGGATGGACGGATCCGATAGGGAGAGATTATGGATAGATTTGAGATGGGTGGATGGATGGATGGATCTAATAGGGAGAGATGATGGATAGATTTGGGATGGGGGATAGGATGAATGAATGGATGGATACATTTTTTGGATAGATTGATTCTAGATGGATATGATGGATGGATGGATATATTTGGGATGGATGGATGGATGGATAGATGGATAGATGGATAGATAGATAGATACAATTTATATATGGATAGGTTCGAAATGGATGGATGAATGGATGGATGTATGGATCAAATAGGGAGAGATGATGGATAGCTTTGGGATGGATGAATACGATGGATAAATGGATTCTTGATGGATACGATGGATAGATGGACACATGTAGGATGGATGGATAGATGGATGGATTCTAGATAGATACAATGGATATATGGATAGATTTGAGGTGGATGGATGGATGGACGGACGGACGGATTCGATAGGGAGAATTGATGGATAGATTTGGGATGGATGGATGGATTCTAGATGGATAGGATGGAGAGATGGACACATTTGGGATGGACGGATGAATAGATTCCGGATAGTTACAATGAATATATGGATAGATTCGAGATGGATGGATGGAGCCAATAGAGAGAGATGATCGATAAATTTGGGATTGATGGATGCATTCTAGATGGATACAATGGATAGATGGACACATTTGGGATGGATGAATCGATGGATCTGATAGGGAGAGATGATAGATAGATTTGGGACAGATGTATACGATGGATGGATGGATACATTTAGGATTGATGGAAGGATGGATTCTAGACAGATACGATGGATAGATAGACACATTTGGGATGGGTGGATGGATAAATGGATAGATTCTGAATAGATACAATGGATATGCGAATAGATTCGAGATGGATGAATGGGTCCGATAGATTCAGAAAACAAAATCGCTGTCCACAAAAAGCAAGTAAAACAAGTATTGATTATGTCATGTTTTTCCTGGTTAGTATATATTTATAAAAACATGAAATCATAGCAAATATCAGTAAAAACCCCAAAAAGCAAACAAATATACCAATAAACCAAAATGTTTTTCCTTAGACTTCAACAGAGTTTAAAAATCTTAACGCTGCATTTGGATACTGGTGAATCTGACCTTCAAGACATTAAACCTTTAGAAATATGTTTTCAGAGAAAAATGCTGACGTGTTCAACACATTTTTGACCCACTGCATTGACATATTTATCAAAACACAGAGGCAAGGACAGCTTCAGAATGTTCACTAACCATGGATCATTAAAGTAGAAAACAGTTTTCTACTTTTTTTTTTTTTTGTCTCTCAGCGGTCCTGCTTTCTCTCAGGCCAGCTGTGGAGAGCACTGAAGACGTTATCATGGCTGTCTGCTCCACACACACACACATACACACACACACAGCAGTAGCAGGGTCTATACCCAGATCACACACTCTGGACACAGCACATTCAGCTTACAGTATGTCACACCTGTGCTGTTTTCACGAGGATACACACTTTATAGATCAACACTCACCTATTACCTTTTTTCCTGTTTCAAATTCACAATTTACACATTTATCAAAGGCTTTGAAACACAATTTACTGTTCACGCGTTTCACCAATGCATGTGTTCTCTTGGATCAATCCTGTTATATTGTTTCTTTGTCTTCCCCAATCTCCTGTTGCTGTGTCTATTCTTGCCCCACTTTTAGGTTTGTGCCCATTGGTTGTTTTCCCCACCAATCATCATTTAGACTATATGAGTCCCAGCCAATCCTGTGCTGTTCCTGCTGCCTTTAAACTCACTGAGACTATTGTGTGGTGTGCATTATGTCAGAGCACATTATGCTCCAAACTTGGTCCAAACATGGTCTTTGGTCATTTGTTTGTTTGTTTTTGATGCTTAAAATGTGTTTTTGTTTATTCTTTGGGTTTTTAGAGTTTGATTTAAAGATTTGTGCCTATGTCAGTCCAAACTACATGCGATGCAACACTGCTACAACAGGTTTTTGTCCTAGCCCTCCATCAGAGCGTGCAAATTTAGAAAAAATAAAACGTTTTCATTCCTGCAATGTCATGGCTGAACAACAGCACAAACTACTATGACAATGATCACCTCAGGTACTGATTATGTGCTTTATTCATTGTAAAATGCTACAAATGTGAGTTTGAAAATGGTTTTGCATGACATTTATTGCCATACTGAAAGCAGCAGCAGGCTCATTCTAAAAACGTAGCTCTATCTACATTTCTGGAGATCACGAATTATGTAGCCAGAGAAACGTATGGCTTCATTTCGTCTTTAAAACGACATTGTTTCTTTTTGCGCTTATCAGCTGACTGATTAGTAGGCCCACACGAAATCTGCGCGCACAGAATTCCGCAGATTTTCCGAAGAATTTGCAGATTTCTGCAGATTTTTATCCCATTATTGATTGTTTATTAATGTACAATCCATCCATCCATCCATCCCAAATCTATCGATCATCTCTCCCTATTGAATTTATCCATCCATCTCGAATCTATCCATATATTCATTATGTTTATTTATGTACAATGCAGTTTGTGAAGTAATATTTAGTCTTTTAGTATATATATTATATAAGAGACTTGCTTTGTTTACCAAATAAAGTGAATCTAATTGCATTTTAAACATTAAATAAAAGTTAAAAAGACATTATTTTTTATTTTACATATTAAGGTTTTAGTTATGAGACTCCCAAAATAATTCCACAGAAATCCGCAGATTTTTACCAAAATTCTCTGCAGAAATGACAAAAAATGTCCGCAGATTCAGTCTGGCCCTACTGATTACCTCCATGTAAATCGCTTTACTGCTGTAACCAGTTTGTCCAAGGGGCTCGCCGCATACATCACTGGATTTGTGACATGGAGCAAAGTTGACCACGACAACAAGGTTCAAGTCCAGTGAAGAACGATTCCAGAAAGCAGGTAAGACAAAAACAAAAGCCAAAAAAATTAAATAAACAAGTAAATAACAGGGTAAGAATGTGGTAAAAATCAGGCTTTTAAAACCACTGCGGTTGAGTTTAGGGAAAGGGGTGGGTGGGTCAATCAGTGCTTTTTAAAACACTATTGGTTGGGTTTAAGGAAGGGGGAGGGTGGAGGAATCGGCGGGTTGGTCAGTCAGTAAGTCAGTCAGTTGACAGCAGCCTCTAGTGGATTTACGTGAGAACAGCAGGCAAAAAAAGTGTACACAGCGGCCTCTGGTGGATTCTTGAAAACAAAAACTGCAAAAAAAACTAGCTCCTGGGCAGATTCTCTCCAGAAATGTATATAGAGGTACATTTTCAGAATGAGCCTGGGTTGGAATGGCTGGTAAATGTTTTTGTTGTATCATGTCTGGTCTGGTGTGAAGTTTCTTGTCACGGCAATCTTGTCATCTGTTGTTAGGACAGTGTTATCTGCCCTGTTGAAAATCAACTACTTAAGTAAGATTCTTGCGATTATTTTGTATATTTAAAATCTATGTGAAGCTGAAGATTCTGAGACTTTTATTTTAGTATGTTGATGTATTTTCAACTATAATGTTATATTGAGTAAGAGGCAGGGCTTTCTTTTTGCACATCATTTCCTCATAGCAAACTAACAGTAAGAGGGGCATGGCTAAGTCATCAAATTGACCTCATCAGATAAGGACTGCCACTCCAAACACATATTTTTGAGGATTAATTTTATTATTGAACAACAACCATGTTTTCAATGAACCCAAAAAAACTCATTAATATCAAAGCTGAATATTTTTGGAAGTAGTTTTTAGTTTGATTTAAGTTTGAGCTATTTTAGGTGGATATCTGTGTGTGCAGGTGACTATTACTGTGCATAATTATAAGGCAATTTAACAAAAAACAAATATATACCCATTTCAATTATTTATTTCACCAGTGAAACCAATATAACATCTCAACATTCACAAATATACATTTCTGACATTCAAAAACAAAACAAAAGCAAATCAGTGACCAATATAGCCACCTTTCTTTGTAAGGACACTCAAAAGCCTGCCATCCATGGATTCTGTCAGTGTTTTGATCTGTTCACCGTCAACATTGCGTGCAGCAGCAACCACAGCCTCCCAGACACTGTTCAGAGAGGTGTACTGTTTTCCCTCCTTGTAAATCTCACATTTGATGATGGACCACAGGTTCTCTATGGGTTCAGATCAGGTGAATAAGGAGGCCATGTCATTAGTTTTTCTTCTTTTAGACCCTTTCTTGCCAGCCACGCTGTGGAGTACTTGGACGCGTGTGATAGAGCATTGTCCTGCATGAAAATCATGTTTTTCTTGAAGGATGCAGACTTCCTCCTGTACCACTGCTTGAAGAAGGTGTCTTCCAGAAACTGGCAGTAGGACTGGGAGTTGAGCTTGACTCCATCCTCAACCCGAAAAGGCCCCACAAGCTCATCTTTGATGATACCAGCCCAAACCAGTACTCCACCTCCACCTTGCTGGCGTCTGAGTCGGACTGGAGCTCTCTGCCCTTTTCCGATCCAGCCACGGGCCCATTTATCCGGCCCATCAAGACTCACATTTCATCAGTCCATAAAACCTTAGAAAAATCAGTCTTGAGATATTTCTTGGCCCAGTCTTGACATTTCAGCTTGTGTGTCTTGTTCAGTGGTGGTCGTTTTTCAGCCTTTCTTACCTTGGCCATGTCTCTGAGTATTGCACACCTGGTGCTTTTGGGCACTCCAGTAATGTTGCAGCTCTGAAATATGGCAAAACTAAAAAAATGTCCTTGTTCTGTTAAACATCATTTGGGAAATATTTAAAGAAGAAAATATAATTCAATTCTTACTTTAACAGCAGCAAAATTAAGTGAACAAAAGGCCAATTTCCATTAAAATGAATTACATTAAAAATAAAAGTTCATCCACTCTCATTTTGGCAGAGTAACTTTAATGTAAGCTCTTCTTAGACTATTATCATATAATAATTATAAATATTGGTGTGTTTTTATTTATAAAAAAGTAAAACTGTAAATATTGAGAAAATATTATAATTTATAAACTCTTGAATATATTTTTTAAATGCATTTATGTAATGGCAAAGCTGTCACAAAAATCAACCTAATAAATATGGTGCTATATATTACTAGAAAAAAAACATCTTGAGCAAAATAATCATAGAATGAAATATGTAGGATCATGTGACACTGAAGAATGAAGTAAAAAAACATCACGGAAATACATTAATTTATTAGTATATCAAAACTAAAAATAGTCATTTGAAACTGCAATATTTTACTGTGCATTTATAAAATGTGACCATGGATCACAAAACCACCAACAAAGGAGTTTTTCATCATATAAAAGCAGAATAATTCAGCTTTCCATTAATGTAATGTATGTAATATTTGGCTGAGAGATGACTATTTGAAAATCATAAATCTGGGTTCAGAAAATATCAATATTGAGTAAAATCACCTATAAAATTGTCCATATTAAATAAGGGTGTCAAAATTAATTGTTTCTTCGGTGCACCACGATGCAGACGGTATCGGATCAGTAATAGTTCATTACTGGCTATTATGTACTGACGTCATTTATCTCATATGCGTTATATTGCGGTGGCTTACTATGGCGAAGGAGGCGAGCGAAAGTAATTAAAACACTCCAACTACTTAAAAACGCAAAAACTCATGTGTGTTTGCTGGACAGTCTTTCACTAGCTACGTTTCCATCCACCTATTAAAAACGGTTGATGGAATGATGCGCATAAATGTTGAAAATGCGCATAAAAAATGTATGAGCATAACTAAGTAGGATAAACTTTTTATTCGATAAGAAAAGATGCGCATATACTATGATGGAAACACTTTTACCGCACAAATTCCAGTGTGCGCATTAAAAAAAGGTCATGTGATTTTGTTATAAGAGATCATGTGATGATAAAAATGTGTGTAAATGGACAAACCAGCAGGCTAAGCACACTGTAAAACATTGAAAATGTTGTTTTGGTCATGAATAAAGAAAAGATTGACGCAGCTTCTCCAACTGCAGCAAATTCAGTTTTTACTGTTGATATTTGGCGCCAGTTAATCTGGAAGTGACGATTTTATTTGCTTTGAATCACTGGATGGAAACGCTGCTTTATTCGCACATCTTTTATTCGATAATCCAGTTTTGCGCATAAAGTTTATTCACATTTTTGGATGGAAACATAGCTATTGACTCTAATGTTATAGCAGAAGACCCTGTTTTACTGCGAGTGAGAAAATGAAAGTAAACTCCATTTTGCTCTCTCTCTCTCTCTCTCTCTCTCTCTCTCTCTCTCTCACTAGCCACGTTTCCACTATCGCACCTAAAGTAAGTGAGCCAGGGCCAGTCGCATTTCCACTGTTCCAGGGCCCAATCTGGCCAAAGCGGGGCTTCCTTGAGGCCAGCGGCCAGCCTTTTTTGGCCCGTTAAACACCTCGGGCCAAAGAGGGCCAGCTGGGGCTTCGGGGCGGAGTTAAAAGGAGAGACAGAGTTTGACAGAGTCTGGTAAAGATGGCATGCCACCATTACAATAGTTTTCCGATCGCACACAAGGACATGCACTAAACAAATAAATAAATAAATAAGGGGACGAAAAACATGAAGCTGGCCAGTTTAAGATAGGCTATTCCATAAACACCTTATAGGCTAGGGGTCTTTTTGCTTATGATTGCCCTTATGTTTCCCTTTTAAATGTAAGAGTGTTGCATAAAATAATTAATAAATAATGTGTCCTCCTTGGCTACGTTCACACTGCAGGCAAATGTGGCCTGAATCTGATCTTTTCACCCATATGTGACTCAGGTCTTGACAGTGTGAACAGCCCAAACCACATGGAATCTGATCTTTTCACATTTCAGATTTGTGCCACTTTCATATGTAGTCTTAAATCGGACACAGATTTGATGTTTTGCAATGCGACCGCAGTGTAAACGGTTATGTCGGATTTCATGTGACTTTTACATAATCTTTGAGTGACATACGTCATCATTCTGTGCTGCAAACATCATCTACACCTCTGCAGCATAGTAGAATAACATACAGGGCGATTACTTTACCACAGAAAGTTGGTTGTTCATTTTGAAAAAGATTTTAAAGGCAAAACTGGTGCTTGTTAACCACTCTGGTTAACGTTTGGGGAACGGGATGATCGTGATGCTAAAGAGAAAGGAGATCCATGCGAAGACGGCACTTTCATTTTAAGCACGAACATTATCTCAGAGCAAATAAAGGGCAGGACCCCAAACACCCAAACTCTCCCTCTGCACGTGTCTGTTGTTTATAACGAAGTAAAATAAAATAACTGCAAACGGAGATAAACCAACTCCGCCTTCACAGTTCAGTCTGCGGCTGCTCATTAATTCTTGATGAGTTCACTACACCGGTGGTCAGACATCACAAATGATCAGTGTTTTCAATCACAAGGGACTTATTTTAGGTTTCAAATGCCGAAATACACATTAGTAGTAGCAGAACAACCCTTTACAGTTTATGAAATACAGCACGGTTGTCTGTGAAAAGGGCAATAATCATATTAAGCAAAATCTGACAACGTGCTTCATACAGTATACACATTGTGTGCATAATTAGACATTTTGTGTTGTCCTTCACTGTACTTCTGCGCATGCGGGTCAGTTTACGACCATGACCTGTTCACACTGCAAATCTGATATTGGCCACATTTACAACAACAGTGTGAACAGCTAGGCAAAAAAATCTGATCTGAGAAAAAATCTGATTTGAGCACTAAGCCTCGCAGTGTGAACGTAGCCCTTGATGTTTCAATAACGCTTAATAATCTTTACACCATATTAAAGACACAGCAGCCAGTAAAGGCTGTCGAAAGTTTTTGTTAAATTTGAAAGGTGTGTTTGTACATGATACATGTGCGTTTAAATGCCTGTATGTGTGTGTGTGAGACCGAGCAAAAGAGCGCGCACTTCACAGCTCTGTTGATGCCGCGAGCAGCTGGGTTTCTTTCTTTATTTTGGAGAAAATGCAAAATATGTATACAACAGAAAGACATAACATTTTACAAATTACATGTCCACTTTTGTAGGCTCAAAACAATGGTGTCATATATCTAGATAAAATAGCCTAAACTACATTGAAATCATTTAAAGAATTACAAACATCGGAAACAATAAAATCACATTAAATAAATAAACCAATATAAAACAAACAAAAGCTATAACAATTTAGGTATATACAATACAAATAAATTAAACCATTTCAAGTCATTTTAAACTTTCAGTTTACAAAGGCCTATCTAAAAAAAAAGATTTGAGATATTTTCTATAAACAATAAACAACGGAGGAGTTTAGAAATATTATTTATAAAGTATTTGGATACGATGATATTAATCAAATTGTGCAAACAGAGCATAAACGGACAGGGAAAAACTGCAAGTAAAAAATGTCCTCAAACAAGTGTTTATGTTTTTATATGACGTGGTAACATTTAAAAAATGAATTTTTAAATGTAGAGCTTTATTATTAATGTATAGCTGCTGAGCGCAACGAAATATAGCCTATATTTTATTACTTGCTCTTATGTCCTGAAACACTTAACGGTTTCCTTTACTTAAGATAACCGAATAATATGCAACATCCTTAAATTATTCTCCTAAATAATGGGGAATTACCTATTAAGTGTCATATAGCCTAGCTTACGGAAAAACTTTTGGACTGAATGTTTGAAGACGTCTATCAAATGTTATAGGATGTTATAAAAAAACATTTTATACCAAGTTTTTACCGGAGAATTTCTGTGGTTTTATATTATTGATGGTGCGCTGGGTCATCCCTCCGTTAGTGGCAAGACGACTCGATGCACGATGTCAAAAGTCAGGGGCGAGTAAACAAATATAATGAATGAGAATACATAGTCCTGTGCGTATAGACATATAATGTAATGCTGTACAGTAGTGTGTCATTAGTTGTTCGGTTGTCTTCATTTTAATCGTTTCGTGATGATGCGTTGGTGTGCTTTATCTCCCTGCCTGACTCCCGCTGAACTGGGTGGGTTAGGAACGTTCTGGGGGCAGGGTTTGCATGACGCGATGCAAGCTACTAGCCTAACAGTGGAAACACGGCATGATTTCGACCTCACTGCTCATGCTCCCGGGCGATTGGCCCAACCAGGCCCGATAAAAGCCCTGGCTTCCCACTGGCCCAACAGTGGAAATGCAGCTACTGTGGACCTTTGACCTGCTGGTGTGACGTTTCCTCTCCTCTCTGCTGTTACAGCGATACTTGTGGATCCAGACTCAAGCGTGTCTGCAGAGCAAGGTTTATTTGCTATAAATGCTTATGTTGTTCTGTGCATGTACTTGAGTTTTTAAAGGTACAGTTCATATTTCTGACTGTTTGTATTAAAGGAAAAAATTGTACTACAAATAATATTTATTAAAATATAAAATTGTGTATGGAAAGCATCGTCAATGCATTATGATGCACCGAGATATCAAATTTAACCCGAATCGATGGCTTGATAATCGCAACTGAACCAAACCGTGAGATAAGTGTAGGTTCACACCTCTAAGGGCGTACTCACACTATGTACAGTTGCCTTGAACCGGGCTGAAGCACGTTTGTCCCCCTTCCAGTCTCCCCCGACAGCCCACACTCACATTGAATTCGGGCATGAGCAAGCATACGTCATCGATGATGCGCTGTTCAGTTTAAGAAGCGCTCTCGCTCAGCACAGTGGAGGTTTCTTTATATCATTATATCGTTTTAGTCGTTTAAGATGCAGTGACACGCAGACAAATATTTAGCCGAAAAGATCAGCCACTTGTGATGCTCATAAACAATCATAAAGTCCTCGTGCTGCAGGAATTAGGAGGTTTGCTAAAGGTGCAGCTGTCGTGCAGTGAGGGGTTTGCATCTTTAATAACTTACACTACAAGCGTACCACGCCTGAGCCCAAGTGAACCACGCTCTGGCACACGTTTTCCAACCAGGCCAGGGCCGGCCAAGTGAACCGTGCTTGAGCCCGATTCAGAGCACTCACACTTCTCAAACAATCCGGGAAACAGACCTGGGCACGGTTCGGATAGCATAGTGTGAGTGTGCCTTAATATTCAATTCTTAGCAATCCGAATGACCAAAATTAAAAAAAGAGCTTTTGATTTATATTACAGTAGAATATTTACATATATATTTTAGGAAACATGATGATTACTCAATATTCTAATGATTTTTGGCATAAAATAAAAATGTATAATTTTGACCCATACATACGTTTTTGTAATTTGAAACTATTTCAAACTATTGAAATATCCCCACCAAAAATCTAATCAGGAAAACTGCAGCGGATTTTTCCCGAGCAAGAATTAGGTGTGTGAGGTCGCTAACACACACAAGTGAGGATAGCAAAATCGAGTAAAGGAGGTTGACCCTTCTCATTTATGGCCGCTAAACTCTGGAATAGCCTTCCTGATAATGTCCAAGGCTCAGACACACTCTCACTCTTCAAAACTAGATGAAAGACCTATCTTTTTAGCAAAGCATACACTCAGTGCATTACATAGCGGTATGACGCATGATGTTCCCCACACAGGATTTTGCTTCTTGTTTATATACACTATGAACAGCAGCTACGCTAATTATTCTCCTTATTCTGTATTTCCACCTGGGGGTACTCATCTCGAGGCCCTCAGACTATGCAGTGCCACTAATGCGATGCAAGACCAGCGACAGGATGATCCCAAGGTTTCTGGACCAGGCCGTATCCTGAGCTGCTGCTGTGGTGGTCATGGTGGAGAGCATGAGACTGATTCCTGTGATGCTCCAAGGACAGACAAGTCTTCGCTGAGGTCCAGCTACTGCGCCTAGACTGCAGCTCTGCACAAGACGTTTGGCCATAGGAGAAATAGTCGTGCCCAACTGAGCCTGGTTTCTCTCGAGGTTTTTTAAATTCTTCATTTTCGCCAATTGGTGTTCCTCGCTGCTGTCGCCACTGGCTTGCATGGTTCGGGATCTGTAGAGCTGCGCATCGGTGGAATTGCTCTTCAGTGTTTGGACTCTCAGTAATGATTATTAACCCACACTGACCTGAGCTAAACAGAACTGAACTTAAACACTGAAAACTGAACTGACACTGTTTCAATTCACTATAAACTTCCATGTGAAGCTGCTTTGACACAATCTACATTGTATAAGCGCTATACAAATAAAGATGAATTGAATTGAATAGAATGGCCCCAACTGGGTCAGTTGGTATTTCTGTCTGGAGTTTGCATGGTCTCCCCGTGTTGACGTAGGTTTCCTCTGGGTGATCCACTTTCCCCCACAGTCCAACCACATGCGCAATAGGTGAATTGAATCAGCTAAAAGTTTACGCTGGCACCGACGAAGATGCTCTGCCAGGGGTGTGGTCGTGCTCTGCAGTTGTCTTTGTGTTTTTATTAGTTTGTCCTGTTTTCAGTCATATTCCTACAATTAGTTTCACCAGAGACGAATTGTTGGACGTTCGGACAAATACACCACCAAATATTTTTCCAGACTTGGACTTATGTGATGTTTTGTTGGACATTGTAGTCGGCGGAGCCGCGCTGCTGCTCAAACGCTTTTAGACGCGCAGACGAGGGAAGCGTGCAAGCGCGCTTGTGAAACTCAAGACAGCGCGGGTTTCGAACCGCGTTGCCTAGCATCCATCTGGCAAATCTACGCTCTCTACCCAACAAAATAGACGAACTCATTCTGCTCTTCCAGACAAACAAGGACTTTTCGCATTCAGCTGCTCTGTGCTTCACAGAAACCTGGCTGAACAACACCATACCGTACAACGTGCTTCACCTACCAAGCTATCAGCTGTTCAGAGCGGATCATGACGAAGAATCGACGCTGAAATTGCGCGGTGGTGGGACGTGCTTTTACATCAACGAAAGGTGGTGTACAGATGTAACAGTTTTAAAGAAGATGTGCTGTCCAGATCTAGAGGCACTGTTTATTAACTGTAAGCCTTTCTACTGCCCGCGCAAGTTCTGCTCGTTCATCCTCGTCAGTGTTTACATTCCTCCGCACGCGCATGCGTGCCTGGCGATACAGAAACTAGCTGATCAGATCACGGTGATAGAGCAACAACACCCGGACTCTGTTTTAATCATTCTCTGGGCTTTTAACAAAGCAAAACTATCCTGTGAACTGCCAAAATATAGACAGCATGTTACATGTCCCACAAGAGACAGTAACATATTGGATCACTGCTATACCACAATAAAGGATGCATACCGCTCTGTCCAACGAGCAGCTTTGGGGCACTCTGACCACTGTTTGATTCATCTCATACCAACCTACAGGCAGAAACTGAAAACAAAACAGGCCAAACCTGTATTAAGATCTGTGAAAAGATGGACTAACCAAACAGAGCGGGATCTACAAGCCTGTTTCGATCTCACAGATTGGAGTGTCTTTGAAGCTGCTGCAAACGATTTGGATGAGCTCACAGAGACTGTAACATCTTATATCAGTTTCTGTGAAGATGTGTGCATTCCTACCAGGACATAACTCACGTACAACAATGACAAACCATGGTTCACTGTAAAACTCAAGACAGCTATGCCAGGCCAAGGAGGTTGCTTACAGGAATGGGGAGGTGGCCTTGTATAAGCAGGCCAAATACACACTGGAAAAGGAGATCAGAGTTGCAAAAAGGAACTATTCTGAGAAACTAAGGAGTCAGTTCTCTTCCAGCGACTCAGCATCTGTGTGGAAAAGTTTGAAAACCATTACAAACCACAAAACACCATCCCCCAGCACTGTAGACAACCAACGAGTTGCAAACGACCTGAATGAGTTTTACTGCCGGTTTGAGAAAACCCCCCACACCCACTCAGAACTGCTCTTTACATTACCATTAACACCTCCACCACCCCCTGCCTCCCCCATACCTGCACTTCAGTTCAGTGAAGATGATGTGCGCCAGGTCTTCCGGAAACAGAGGAGGAAAAAAGCTCCAGGCCCAGATCTTATAACACCAGCCTGTTTAAAGTCCTGTGCTGACCAACTGGCCCCCATCTTCACCCTGATCTTTAACAGATCACTGGAGCTGTGTGAAGTGCCCTCCTGCTTCAAACGCTCCATCATCATTCTCATACCAAAGAAACCTTTACTCACAGGACTAAATGACTACAGACCGGTGGCGCTGACATCTGTGGTCATGAAGTCTCTTGAAAAACTGGTGCTGGCCCACCTGAAGGACATCACTGAACCCTCACTGGACTCTCTTCAGTTTGCCTACAGAGCAAACAGGTCTGTGGATGATGCAGTCAATATGGGACTGCATTATGTTCTGCAACACCTAGACAGACCTGGGACCTATGTGAGGATCTTGTTTGTTGACTTCAGCTCAGCTTTTAACACTATCATCCCAAAACTTCTCCTGCCCAAATTAACTGAGCTCTCCGTGCCCACCTCTGTCTGTCAGTGGATCAACAGCTTCCTAACGGACATGCAGTAGCTGGTGAAGCTGGGAAAATTCTCATCCAGTACCTGCACAATCAGCACTGGCGCCCCCCAGGGGTGTGTCCTCTCCCCACTGCTCTTCTCCCTGTACACAAATGACTGCACTTCGAAAGACTCCTCTGTCAAGCTCCTAAAGTTTGCAGACGACACCACACTTATCGGCCTCATTCAGGACGGTGACAAGTCTGCTTACAGACAGGTGGTTAAGGAGTTGGCTGTGTGGTGCAGTCACAACAACCTGGAGCTGAACACGCTCAACAGTGTGGAGATGATAGTGGACTTCAGGAGAAACCCCCCTGCTCTCCTCCCACTGATCATCATGGACAGCATTGTGGCAGCAGTGGAGTCATTCAGGTTCCTGGGCACCACCATCTCTCAGGACCTGAAGTGGGACACTCACATTGACTCCATTGTAAAAAAAAGCTCAACAGAGGCTGTACTTTCTTCGTCAGCTGAGGAAGTTCAACCTCCCAAAGGAGCTGCTGAAACAGTTCTACACCTCCATCATTGAATCAGTCATCTGCACATCAATAACTGTCTGGTTTAGCTCAGCTACCAAATCCGACCTCCGAAGACTACGTCGAATAGTTCGGACTGCTGAGCGAATCATTGGTACAACCCTCCCTACTCTCCAAGAACTGTACTTATCCAGAGCGATCAGAAGGGATGCTAAAATCACTCTGGACCTCTCACACCCAGCACACTGCCTCTTTGAACTTTTACCTTCTGGTCGACGCTACAGAGCACTGCGCACCAAAACAGCCCGACACAGAAAATTTTTTTTCTTTCAGGCAATCCATCTCATGAACACTTGATGATGATAATTGTGGAACCAACATCACTACCTGCTATACACTTT
Organism: Danio tinwini; assembly: GCA_903798205.1. NCBI lineage: Eukaryota > Metazoa > Chordata > Actinopteri > Cypriniformes > Danionidae > Danio > Danio tinwini. The sequence continues at coordinate 10,780,881 of CAIGQZ010027068.1, read as the reverse complement.
TATACACATATACACTTATTTAACAACACACTTTACATGCCAATTTGCACAAAACAGCTGCACAAATAATGTTGTATATAGTAATACAGCTGTACATACACTTGTCAATTTGTATATTGCATTCACTACTTTTTAAAATACGTATATTTATTATCTGTTTTTTAATCCTGTCTGTAATTCTGTTGCACTATAGAAGCTCTGTCACGAAATGAAATTCCTTGTATGTGTGAACATACCTGGCAATAAAGCTCTTTCTACATTGGCTGTAGTGTATGTGAGGGTGTCAATGCAAGAGAGAATGGGTGTTTCTCAGTGCTAGTTGTGGCAGGAAGGGCATCTGCTGCATAAAACACGTGCTGGATAAGTTGGCGGTTCATTCCGCTGTGGCGACCCCTGAATAATAAAGGGACTAAGCCGAAAAGAAAATGAATGAATGAATGAATGAATGAATGAATGAATGAATGAGACATGTTTCATTTGCACTATGGCTAAAACAAACTTTGTTAAAGTCTCTCTTTGTCAGTTATTAAACATTCCTTCAACATTACACTATTCTTTAATTTAATTTGAATGAATTGTATTGAGAGTGAATTCAAATAAATAGCATTGCTAGTCGTTGCCAATGCCGTAGTGGAAAGTGTCACGTTTGTGGGTCTTTCTGTTTTTCTTGCAGGTGTGTGTGTGTGTGTGTGTGTGTGTGTGTGTGTGTGTGTGTGTGTGTGGGAAGTGGGTGTGTCTTGTTTGGGTTTTTCACCGCGTGGTGTGTGTGTGTATGTGTGTTTGCATTCATCAGCTGGGTGGTCACGTGTTTTGTCGCTACTCTCCACGCACAGGTGTTTGTCGTTAGTCAACAGCTGATGCACGTTCCGCACGCTATATATGTTCAGTGTTTTGTAGTTAGCATTATCGGTTCGTTGTTTTTTCACTCTTGTGTCTGCTTCTGTTAGACTCTCTCGCTCGCTAGTGGTGGCTCTACGATTTAGCCTGTTTCATGTGGACCTTATGCACGTCTCCGTTCCTTTGATGCTATTTCTACTGCCTGCTCTGATGACAACATTACCTGTGAGAGACTTCATCCCAATCCGCTACTAGTTGCTACCTAGCGCTAACCTTCCCCTTCCTTCGATATCTGGTGAGAGACTTCTATCTGGCGCTATTTCTCGGATGAACTTTAATCACTGTGGACCGTGTTGCATTCCCGGTGTGAGCACCCTTGCTCAACACTATATCTGGTGAGATCAAACCAGTTGTGACTTTTAAATAAATCATCTTGTTTTCACTTGCATTTGGGTCTCCTGTGTTTATCATTGCGACAGAACAAACCGATCATGCTAACTACAAAACACTGAACATATATATCGCGCGGAATGCGTATCAGCTGTTGACTAACGACAAGCACCTGTGCATAGAGAGTAGCGACAAAACACGTGACCACCCAGCTGATGAATGCAAACACACATACACACACACCACACGGTGAAGAACCCAAACTAGACACACACACACACCTGCAATGAAAACAGAAAGACCCACAAACAAGACAGAAAGTGCATCAACACATGCACTCTGGTGCTCACGGTGACCTGAGTTCGATTCCCGCCTTGAGGTTCTATGCCAATCTTTCCCCTCTCTCTGCTCCCCACACATTTCTGTCAATTCTTTCTACTGTCATATACAATAAAGGTAAAAACCTAGAAAAAAATAATAATTATAAATAGCATTGCTAGTAATAATGTAAAGTGCTTTTGCAGCATATAAAAAACACCATACTTATTCCTTGGGGTGGGGGTGAGGGATGTATAGGTCCCCACTAATGTCAAGAGCAAATCTACACCACTGATTTTTGGCTATTGCGCAACATAAAACAAATAGTGCCATTTTTGCTGTATTTTAAGCAGATGAATGTTCCTTAAGTAAGAATCATTCCTAAAGCATTTTAAAAACCTTAATGATTCCATGATTGTAAGCATAACTAGCTACACTTTTCTAAACTTCAGAAATAATCTGATGAAATCAAGAGACATACTGTAGATCTGCACAAACTCTGCGGAGCAACCTAGATTTCCCTGATTTCTCAATACCCTCAATATCTCAGTGACTTTGAACAAAAACTATCAAATGTTTGTTGTTTATATTTTATTTATTTATTTATTTATTTATTTATTTATTTATTTATTTATTT
>CAIGQZ010027068.1:10745522-10778689 GCA_903798205.1 Danio tinwini | reverse complement strand
TTTATTTATTTATTTATTTATTTATTTATTTATTTATTTATTTATTTATTTATTTATTTATTTATTTATTTATTCAGGGACAATGTAAAACATAATATGTTGTGCCAGAGTTAGCTATAAAGCTAATTTACATCTGTAGTCCCTGGGCAGGAATTTATAACAAATTTAACAGTAAAAAATAATACATTATACACTTATACAATCCATGCAATACATCATTATCAATAAAATGAAATGAAATCAATGGTTACATATTTGATTTTGTTTAAGCCAAATTTTAAGAACAGTTTTAAAATGATTAAAAGTGTTACTCTCTCTGATATGCACTGGTATTTTATTCCATCTTTCTGCTGCTCTAACTGAAAAAACTGATTGTCCAAAAGTTTTCTTAAGTTTAATTGAACAGTCACCTCTAACCGATGACCTAGTCTGTCTTATATTATCCTTACAGGCAATCACACATTGTTTGAGGGGTGGTGGTGCAAGATCATTAAATATTTTATACATGAAACACACATCAGCATAAAATAAGAAACTGTTAAATGTTAGTAAGTTATGTTGCGCAATACAGTTACATATATAGATGATAGATGATAGCTCCTTTGCTTTTTAGCTAAACTTTTTACAGTTTGTTTATAGATAATATACAATGGTTTTAATGTTGTAATATTTGTGTGAGACCAGCTTGTAGCACAATAAGATAAGTGAGGGAAAATCATTGTATTCATAAAAAGTTTAGCAGCAGCCATAGGTAACTGATGCCTAATGTTTCTATAAATCCTCAGGGTTGCTCTAGCATTTTTGGAAACCTTCTTAATGTGTTTTTTAAAATTTAGAGTCAGTAATTATACCTAAATATTTAAAATGATCAACTATATTTATTACTTCTCCATTAACTAAAATATCTGAGCAATGCTCCTCATTTTTCTTAATTGAAAAAAACATTCCCCCAGTTTTACTTACATTAAGGGTAAGACATGAACAATATAACCAGTCTGAAACTTTCTTGAGAGCAGCAGTAAGTTTGTTAGCAGCTTGTTCTTTGGTTTTTGCGTGGGTATATACTACTGTGTCATCTGCATACATTTGAACCTGAACTTCTGGACACACTGTAGGCAAATCATTAATGTATAAACTAAACAGAATTGGTCCAAGAATTGATCATTGTGGAACTCCAAAATTACAATTGATGAACGGTGAGCATGCGCCATTAATTCTTGAACATTGTTTTCTTGATTTTAAATATGATTCCGTTCAAGATAATGCATTAACAGAAAAATTAAATCTTGATAATTTAGATAAAAGTACATTGTGGTTAACATTATCAAAGGCCTTTTTAAAATCAAGAAAGACAGCACCAACAACACCACCCCTATCTAGACTGGATTTAATTTGTTCAATAAAGTAACAGTTTGCAGTCTCCGTAGAATGACGTGCCCTAAATCCAAACTGCATAGAATGTAATGCAAATTTATCTACATTTAAATGCTTTACAAGCTGATTACAAACAACCTTTTCAATTACTTTAGAGGCAATTGGTAAAATACTGATAGGCCTATAATTACCAAAATTTACAGGATCACCAGTCTTAAATATGGGTGTTATTACTGCTGACTTCCAGGCACTTGGAACATGAGATTGTCTTATTAATAAGTTAACAAGGTGAGTTAAAGGTGTACTAAGAACATTTGCATACTTTTTAAAAAATGCTGAATCACATTCAAAAACATATTTAGCCCTAGAGCTCCTAAGTTGAATTAAAATGTTTAGTATACAAGATTCAGATATTTCATAAATATTAAAAACAGTAAAATCATAATTTGGTAATATAATGTCTTTACTTCTCACACTAAATCTTTGTGCTAAATCTTGGATTGAATCTATAAAAAAATTATTAAAAACCCTAGCAATTTGATACTTATCTTGAATTAAACATCCCTGAGATTGTAACTCAATAGCTTTATTATTCATATTTTTATTTTTTTGCACTTTATTAATATTCTCCCATACTTCTCTACTATTCCCTTTTGCATTATTTATAAGATCAATAAAAAATTTTGCTTTTGTTTGTCTTAGTTCCTTTACAACTTTATTACGCAGTTGCTGAAATGTTCTTTTATCATGGGCTAACCCCGATTTAATTGATTTCTTTAGGGCATGATCCCTCTGTCTCATTAATTTCCATAATTGTTTATTTAACCAAGGTAAATGTTGTTGTTTTTTTAGAAAAGGTGATATTTCTACTAAATTTACTTTTGGTTTTATTAATTTCTGCTATTAAGCCCTCAGATGCAGCTTCTAGATTATCTGAAGATAATATCTCACTCCAATCTAATTTTTTGATTTCCTCTTCAAATTCATTTTTAAGCTTTTTCGGTATAACATTTAACACATTTCTTTTATCTTGTTAATATAAAAACCTATGTTTTGTTAGTTTTCTTACCACTAATATAAGATTATGATCTGATATCCCTGTTAATAAAGTTTATCAACTTTGTTACTTTTTATTTATTACTAAATTTATTACTAAAGATCAAGTCAATTTGGGTTTCAGATAATGAATTAATTCTAGTAGGCCCCTGAATTAACTGCACTAGGTCAAAATTATTTACTATTTCCTGAAGCTTTTTCCTATGTAACTTTTCAGTTCAATTAATATTAAAATCTCCAACTAAGAATAATTATTTTTTTGGGTCGAGCTCTTTCATAAGATTTTTTAAATTATCATAAAACCCACTCTTTGATGAAGGAGGTCTATATATACCCATTACAGTAAATGACATATAAAACAACTGTTACAGCAATATATTCTATATCCTTTACGGAATTAAATTCTATTTCCTTACATTTAATGCCGTCCTTCACATACATAAGCAATCCACCACCTTTACCAAGCTGTCGATCCTTTCTGAAGACTTTATATCCCAGAATGAGATATGCAGTATTTGGGGATAATTCGGTCAACCACGTTTCCGATAATACACTGTAAAAAACGCAGGGTTCCACACAGTTCATTCATAGTGTCACAACACAAATCGATTAAGTTGACTTAACAATTTTAAGTGGATTGAACATAAAACAAGGGCAGCACAGTGGTGCAGTGGGTAGCGCTCTTGCCTGACAGTAGGACCGGAGTGGGACTCCTTTTCAGCCCTGGAGTTTCAAGCCTTAGACCGGCCCACCTTAGTTCACGACTGACTATATTAAAATAACGTTATTTCCAATTTAGTTTCTAATGACACTATCATATATTATTCAAGGAAACAGCTGCTTTAGAACTTTAAATGCTTTTCATAAATATGAGAACATTAAAGGGTAGCTAAATCTCTAACACTATTCTTTAAAACATCACAATGTCCTTTTCTGCAATATCTGAATATATATTCTAATATCCAGTCTTTGTTTTGTAACTTTGTCTTAGTTGTGTAACGGTGGTCACACAAAAAATAAATATAAATAAATAAAATAAATAAATAATAAAATATCTACACCTACATAAGTAACCCAAACAGTATTATATGTCTTAACTAAAAATGAAAAAAAAAATGTTTAAATACTCAGATGAGGTTCATACTCGGGTCAGTGGCGTCATAATGCAACGTGCTGAGCACTGGACCACAATGGCACTGTTAAACTGATGCACTGTTATCTGCAAGACCTACTGTTTTAACCACAGTATTACTTTCTATTGACGGCTTAATCTTTTTCTCCCCTTTTAAAATTTCTGATCAAGTTATGTCAGATTTATTAATGTAGTGAATCATCAGATTTTCATTGAGCAGCTGTAATATTCATTAATATTAATTATTCAAATTCTTATATTCACTAAGGTGCTGCTGTTTGGGGTCGAATGATAGTTACGTCATCATTAACCTGCAGGCTGCATTTTGCTCACGGGGCTGCAAGAAAATAAATAAAAAGAGCGGAGCTTCTGCAAAATAATGAATAAAAAGAGTGAGGCCATGGTCAAATAAATAAACAAATGGAAAAAGTGTGACTGCTGAGAGTGCAAACAGGGGCACTGGCCCTCGCGGCCAAAAAACGGACCGGCCCACCGGGAATTCTTCCGGTCCTCCAGCCAATCCAGGCCTGTCTCACAGCAAAAAGGTTGCTGGTTTGAGCCTCGGCTGGGTCAGTTGGCATTCCTGTGTGGAGTTTGCATGTTCTCCCCGTGTTCACGTGGGTTTCCTCCGTGTGCTCCGGTTTCCCCCACATGTCCAAAGACATACACTATAGGTGAATTTGGTAGGCTATGGAAGTGTATGGGTGTTTCCCAGTTATGGGTTGTGGCTGGAAGGGCATCCGCTGGAAGGGCATCCGCTAACCAACACATGCTGGATAAGTTGGTGGTTCATTCCGCTGTGGCAATTCCAAATTAATTAAAGGATTAAGCCAAAAAGAAAATGAATGAATGAACATAAAACTATTGAGATCTAAGATGGCGGCTTAAAGAACTGTTGCGTTTATAAGGTGGTGCATGCTTTGAGATTCAATTATCATTATTATTGATGGAGGAGCTCATTATCTTCTGTGTTACTTGCAGCACATATTGCTATGAGTATAGACCAGTAGCGGCTGGTGTTAAAAAATGTGGGGGGGTGCAAACACCAGAAAAAAATCTAACTGTTGGTAAAGTACGAGTGTAAAAGCCATTTTTCAGGTGATATATCAAAAAACTAAAATATGACTAAAGCATAAAATAAATGCATCACAAATCAGTTCATTTTAGTTCAGTTTGGGTTTATTATCAGTAATGAAGTAATCAAGATAATCAGTAAACACACACACACACGCGCACCCACACACACACGCGCGCACCCCCCCCCCCCCCCCCCCCCCCCCCCCCCCACACACACACACACACACAAACACAAATGTTGCCTAATCACTGGCCAGTAGCACTACTTGAAAATAAATTTTGCTCTCCTTTCTTTCTGGCTTGCAAATTTCTCAATGACCTTTTGGTTAAAGTCATCTCAGTTACCAGTCTCTTCTCTATTGACAGCATGGCCAATGCATTCAGCGTCTCTTGCGTCATGCTGTTTGAAACAGCAAACATGGAAATAGTAAAGGCATGACTTACATCACAACCTGACAGCCAACTCCATTTGTCATAACAAGTGCTGAAAAGCCCCGAGTATACACTCGCTCGCGATCACTTGACTACTGGTGAATTTGCAAGGAAGGTCGATCTGGTCCAAGCTCCTTGATTCTTTTTTTTTTCTTCATCCAAACGCCTTGTGAACAGATATTTTTGCAAAGATACAACAGAATTTTCCTTCATCTCGAGAAATTGCACTTGCTTTCACTATGATTAAAGGTCAGCACAGTTAACTGACGAGCTGCTGCTGAGTAACGGTCTAAGTAAGAATGATCCAATCACATAAGGCCAATTATATAAAAACAAATTTGATTCGTTCTAACAACAATAATGGGAGGGTTCAGGATGCAGAGCGCTGCACCCCAAGGACAATTTAAAACAGGCCAATTAGAGCTTTTCGTCATATCACATGCATTGCAAAAGTTCATGTACCTACATAGACACACATATGAAAAAAAATTGTTCATACATTTTTTTTATAAATGTTAGTATGACTACAATAAATGTACATATAAATAGACATATACATAGACAATACATAGATAGACATATGAAAAAAAATAGTTCATACATTTTTTTTAATAAATGTTAGTATGACTACAATAAATATTAGAATGTTATAATTAAATAAATTTATTTTGTTAATATTTGTGATAATAAACATTAACATACTAAAGGGGTCTAACTTGAAGGAGGCGCCCTCTATTAACCAGCCGCCACTGGTATAGACACATACTTTTTGAAGCAATCAATCGACATGCCTCAACAGAACACAAAAAAATCGAGCAAACCAGAGACAGAAAGTAGCCGTCAGAGTGATGATAATGCTACTATTTTCTTAGATGCTAACACAAGTGTTCCTGAACGTGGCATGCGGCAGATTATTATGGAAATCACAGAAAACATTTCCAAAATAATGAAAATAAATGAAATAAATGAAAAGCTGAGTCCACTATTGACAACAGAACGAAAAACTTGATGACCACAAAAAACAAATCGCCGAAACTGAGAACTAAATCTCTGCAGTGGAAGATGCTGCTGCCATAGTGGAGGGTAAATGAAATAACATAAAAGAAAAGTTTTCCTAAAAAAATCCCAAGAATTGTGTTGTTTCAGCTCATTTTAAGTAACATCTTTATTTTGAGTGCTCTGTAAAAATGTTGAGTTCCACACATCTCCTTTATGTTGTCCCAACACAAATCAATTACAGTAAGTTAACTTAATCGTTTTAATGAATTTAAGTGGATTGAATATAAAATAATTAAGTTGTCCCAAAAAAAACTCAGCTCATTTTAAATAAGTAGCTTGAACAAGTAGCATAAATCTGCTGATTATGTTCACACACAAGTAAATGTCCTTTAACATTTTTTTTTTGACTATTTTAGCGTTTATTTACAAGACAGCAGAGAGGTGAATTGGAAACGGGGTCAAGACATGCATTTACTTCCACACCATGGCTCAGACAGACACTCAGGCCAATCCATCATAAAGCACATCACTTCAGGACAAACGCTCTGTTGTAGCTGCTGATATTGTGGCATCTGTTGCTGTGACTTAAGGAAAGTCATGTCAACTATTCACTAAAACAATGCTAAACTTGTTAGCACAAAAGTATATATACAAACATATAGACTAAGATACTAATTAAGGAGAAGCAAGACAAACGCGACGTTGGATTCACGCTAAACATATATACAAATATTTAAACACCATTACTTGCATTATTCATGTCTCTATGTAAAGAACACAATTTGTGCAGCATCATTTATGTTGTTTGACTAAGGTGCAACAAAGAAATACAGGTGCAGGGTTGAATATCTTAATATTTAAGGCTGTAAATGGCTTTGCTGTACCCTGGCTCATGGTAAATAGGTGCCACAGGATACATTTTTGCGAAACATAAAATACGTAGCTCCGGGTACATTTTGTTGCACATTTTAGTAAACAAATCAACTAGAGGGTGCTGGCTACATTTTGTTAATCTGAACTAGATTACCTGGGATACATTTTGTTGTACATTTCAGAATAACATCCTTCTTGTACATGTCCAAAAGAAAACAGGGCTGATTGTTTTCAAAAGCAAATGTAAGATTAAAATGAACTGCAACTACATAGTTTTAAGTATTTGATTATAAATCATAAACAGTGTTAAGTTGCTTTGTGGTGTTTATTTGGTGTTGTGCGAAGAACCGCATGAAAAACAATCCTTTATTCTACATTAAATATGTCTCTGCGAATAGCATTAGTTTGAAAAAAAAAACAAAAGTTGTTGATGTCATACTGCCCCCTAGCATTCGTTTTAATGAAACTGCAGTCAAATCTATTACATTGTTACGTTTTACGAATTACGTTTTTGCAGTTTCACAAAAAAATTAGTCTCAAGAAAGTCAATAAGTTTCTATATTCAGGAATTCTATTACATATGAATATATACAGTATGTATATTTTAAAAAACACACAATCATGGTCTCTGATTAATAGCAAATTTAAAATATAGTATTTAACTGTAAATATGCAGTGTTGAAATTAAGAAATGCAAGACAATTTAGTTTATGGAAACAGATAATCTACGTTCATCTCATTATTACTATGATTTAATATTTTTAGGTGTCTAAAATGAATAAACACAAATGTGAGTTGTTACCAATTAGCTGCGCTGTTACATTGAGGTAGTTTTGGTCACATACTGGTTTCCAGTGGTTTCTAGTAAGTGCAATGGAAGTGCCTTCTGCAAACACATTTTTTTTTTTTTTTAGCTTTTATGATGTCGTACTGTTCATGTATTCCTTAATAACAATAGTTCACGTCAAAGGTATGGTCCTGAACAATGTTCATGGGTTTCCTTTGCAGTTGTTGTTTTTTTTTTTGTTGTTTTTTTTTGTTAACAGGCTTGCGGTGCTGCTCTCATACAATGTCTTTTGATGGGTACGACACTGTCTCGACACTGGTATTATGCCAACATCAGCAAAAATATATTTGGCCCGAAGATGCTACGTCAGACATGTTGTGCTATGGTGGAAGGACAGTTCATCACTACAAGAAGTTTTTCATAATAATTCAGTACTTTAGTTTAGGTCACAATTCACGGTATTAACAAACCATTAACACCACTAGCTTAATAAACTACTATTTAGCTGTTCGTTAATAGTTAATAAGGGAGAAGTTTAGGCTTATACGATTATTGACGTGAACTAAGATTAGGAATGTAGAATGAGATCATACTTTATAACTACTAATAACAGTAACTATTTTGATAATAGGCAGGTAATGAGCCAGTAGTTAAAACCACAAATTGTGACCAAAACTAAAGTGTTACCATTGAATTTTGCCATTCAGCATGTTTCGTGTCTTAATGCATAATATATTATCATATTATCAATCACACAATGATAAAGCTGTGATTTCAGCAGGAAGCTGTGGTCAAACCTTATCAAACGATGTATTTGCATTAAAGAATATTCATTTATTCACTCTTAGTCCCTTTATTAATCTGGTGTCACCACAGCAGAATGAACCACCAACTTATCCAGCATATGTTTTACCATGCGAATGCCCTTCCCATCACTGGCAAACATTCATACACACTCATACACTACAGACAATTTACCCAATTCACCTACCACATGTCTTTGGACTTGTGGGGGAAACCGGAGCACCTGGAGGAAACCCATGCAAACACGGAGAGAAAATGCAAACCCCAACTGACCAAGCCAGGGCTCAAACCAGCGACCTTCTTGCTTTGAGGCGATTGTGCTACCCACTACGCCACAGTGCTGCCCATTAAAGAATATGAGCTCATTAAACTTTTCTAATTAATCGCAAGTGTTAACATGTTAACATTGACAGCCCTCATATATACATTGTTTTGTTTGTTTATTTAGCATGCACTGCATTTCAGTCAGCAACTACTGTTCTTTAAATAAAAAGAAAAAAACAAGTCCATCATCTCAAGAGCACTAGGATGAAATATGTCATCTGAGTCACGCTCGTCCTCTGTGATTGAAGCTTCTGCTCTGATCTTTGGCCCCAAACATGAGAGAAACGAGACATAAAAGTGCACGTCACTCTGTGCCAAAGTAAAAGATAAAAACAATATATTTTTATGTGCTAATGATAATAGTTAAAGTATTAATAATGACAATAATATCACACAGAATGTCTAACATAAAAAGTAAGTGTTTCATCATATACAGATACGATATGATTTTTATATTTAGCCACTACACAGCTTAAGAGTCTTTAAATAAAGTCTTAAAAACAGTCAGGCAGAGCTATTCGGACAGAGTAGCTGAAATTGTTATTTCTAGACTGAGTTATAAGTGATTCCACACAGGAACCATTTTGAGTTCCTTAAACACGGTTTCTATGAGCAAAACCATTTGTTTCTTAGTGTGGAGAATTACATTTTTATTTTTTTGCCAAATATATTTATTAACATGGCGATGCAGTGGCTCAGTAGGTAGTGCTGTCGCCTCACAGCAATAAGGTCGCTGGTTCGTGCCTCGGCTTGGTCAGTTGGCGTTTCTGTGTGGAGTTTGCATGTTCTCCCACGCATTCGTGTGGGTTTCCTCCTTGGAGTACAGGTGAATTGGGTAGGCTAAATTGTCCGTAGTGTATGAGTGTATGTGGATGTTTCCCAGAGATGGGTTGTGGCTGGAAGGGCATCCGCTGCGTAAAACAAATGCTGGATAAGTTGGCGGTTCATTCTGCTGTGGTGACCCCAGTTAATAAAGGGACTAAGCGGAAAAGAAAATGAATGAATGAACAAATATTTATTCACATTTTGTGCAGATACAATATCATATACATACAAAAATAAGTAATACACTGTTCTGCTTTTTCACGATTAAGAACCAATGACCATCAGAAAAAACAATATAGTTATAAAATAACACATTAAATAAAAAATAATAATTAATAAAATAAATATATATACAACAACAAAAAAACTATAAAAGTAATAAATAAATAATAATAATAAAAAATAAAAAAATCTTCTGGATCAATAGTGTCAATATAATTCAACAAAGGTTTCCATGTTTTATAAAAAAAAATTTAAAGACCCTCTTAATAAAACCCTAATTTCTTCTAACTATGGTAAAAGCCACAACATTCTGTATTGTTGAAGGCAAATTTAGCTTAAAAAGAATTCCGAATAGTGCTGTTAGAGGGTTTGGAGTGGCTGATATGTTAAACGCTTTTTCAAAAGTATCGAATATTTTACACCAAAACACTGTCAATCTTAGACAAGACCAGAACATGTGTGTGTGATTTGCTGGAGATTGTTGACACCTATTACAAGTATTACTTCTATTTGGATACATTTTGGCTAATCTGGCATTAGTATAGTGTGCTCTGTGAAAAATCTTGCACTGCATTAAACTGTGTCGAGCGCATATAGAAGAACTGTGTACAAAATTGAGTATATAATCCCATTCTATTTCACTGATGGTGATCCCCAACTCTTGTTCCCAAGTATTCTTAGGTAATTCAAAGGATTCAGACTTCAAAGAATTTATTGACTGACAGAAACTATCCCTTTTCTGTCTGGATTAAAAGAAAGAATGGTGTCCATGTTTGAATCAGGAGGAAGATTAGGAAACTGAGTAAACTGATTTTGTACAAAATGTCTTATCAGAAAGAAGCGAAAAAGATGAGTTTTGGGAAGATGAAACTTTTCAGACAAATCTGAAAATGACAAAAATTGACCTTTTCATACAAGACCTTAATCGTATTAAGGCCCTTAGAAGACCAGTCACGAAAAACAGAATCAGAACACGATGGTAAAAAAAAGATACATTATTTACTATAGGTGCTAGTGTGGATGAATTTATTAGCCCAAAGCGTTTCCTAAAAGTAACCCATATTTAAATAGTATTAGTCTTTGAGAATATTTTAACAAAAATCTTATCCTACTGTAGAAGCACAGTTCACAGTCTGTGTCACTAGTCAAAATCAATAATCTTTCTGGATTTTAACATTCATTGAAATGTGGGATAATGTAAGTACATCAGCAAAATGATTTTCTAGTGTTCATACAAAAATCATACATACACTTACTGGCCACTTTATTAGGTAGTACTACCAAGTTGAACCCTCTTTTGCCTTCAGATCTACCTTAATCCTTCGTGGCCTAGATTTAACAAGGTACTGGAATTATTCCTCAGAGAATCTCCCGTACCACCACATCCCAAAGGTGCTCTATTGGATAGAGATCTTGTGACTGTGGAGGCCATTTAATAGGGGTGTCAAAATTAATTGTTTCTTCGGTGCACCGCAATGCAGATGGGCACAATTCGTTATCGGTTCAGTAATAATCATAACCGGTTATTACGTACTTACGTCATTTATCTCCTATGCGCGATGTCGCAGTACAATACTATAGTGAAGGAGGTGAAGGCGAGTATTTACAACGCTCCAACTACTTAAAAGGTAAATAATTATGCACAGTTTAACTATTTGTGAATTTGCTGGAAATTCTTTCATTGACACTGAAGAAGGCACAGCACACAAACCACTATTTCACTACTAGGAAGAAATGCTGTAAAAATCCATCTCTGCCTCTCTCTCTCTCTCTCTCTCTCACTTTGGACATTTGACCCGCTGGTGTGTTTGTGAGGTAACTTTTCCTTTGCTCTTGGCTGTTAAAGCGATACAAGCGTGCCTGCGGGTGCGAGTTTTCTCCACTATGTCTATTTTGGATTACCTGTGATAACCGTGTATTATGCGCATATAGACTGTAACCGCGGCAGTTCTTCCCGCATCACTCATTGGTGAACATCGCTTTCATTTCTAAAGCCAAGCGCAGCCCTTTCTGTTAAGCGGGTGAAGACAATGACCACCCAGATAGCAGGTAGTAATCGGCCTGAGCTTGGCTGCCCTTCGGCGGTGTAAGACCTCGTTTGACATCGCTCAAAAAGCAAGCAGGATAATATTTACATTCGTTTATTTGCTATAAATGCTCGTGCTGTCTTCTGTGCATTTGCTGGAGTTTTGTTTGATACATTCAAAAAGAGTGTTTTCTTTGAGCAGGTCAAATTAAAGCTACAGTTTATATATTTTACTGCTTGTATAAAAGAACAAAAATTGTATTACAAATAGTAAATAAATATTAATATATTTATAGATTTTAATAAAAAACAAATTGTGTTGTGAAGAAAAAGTCTAATTATGAATGGAAAGCATCATCAATGCACCGTGATGCACCGAAATATCGAATTGAACCGAATCGATGGCATGATAATCATAACCGAACCGAACCGTGAGACCAGTGTAGGTTCACACCTCTACCATTTAAGTACAGTGAGCTCAGTCGTGTTCAAGAAACCAGTCTGAGATGATTTGCGCTTTATGACATGGCGCATTTTCCTGCTGGAAGTAGCCATCAGAAGATGGTCAGCAACAATACTCAGGTAGGCTGTGGCGTTGACATGATGCTCAGTTGGTACTAATGGGCCAAGAAAACATCCCCCACACCATTAAACCACCACCAGCAGCCTGAACCGTTCATACAAGGCAGAATGGATCCATGCTTTCATGTTGTTGACATCAAATTCTGATTCTATCATTCGAATGTCACAGCAGAAATCGAGACTCATCAGACCAAACTAATTTTTTTTCAATCTTCAATGGTCCAAATTTAGTGAGCCTGTGTGAATTGTTGCCTCAGTTTCCTGTTCCTTAGCTGACAGGAGTGGCACCCGGTGTGGTCTTCTGCTGCTGTAGCCCATCCGCCTCAAGGTTCGACATGTGCGTTGATGCTCTTCTGCATACCTTAGTTATAACGAGTGGTTAATTGAGTTACTGTTGCTTTTCTGCAGTTGGACAGGTGTACCTATTAATATGGCCAGTAAGTATATATTGTGTCTTTGGTTTGAATGTAAAAAAAGTCCAATGTTCCCCATGAGCTAATCCAATGTATTTATACCACACGATGAATTGTAGTGTCTCAATAGCCAGAAAGAAAACATGAAAAAAACAAGCCAGCACTCCTGGGATTCCACCCGTGCGACCGAGGTAATGAAGTTGTCACATTAAGATCGAAAGTCTTTGCAGCTCACATTTGAGCGAAAGCCCTGCAGCGAAGCCCAGTGCTACAGTGTATGAGCTACTTCATAAATGTATAAGTGTGAAAAATACTTGTTTTTGTTGTTGTTATAAACGTATAAATGTGAAAAATCTTTGTTTTTCACCCCTAGGGCTTATAATGTTGCAATAACAAGACATGTCAGTCCAGAAAAGCTGGCAAAAAGCAATTCAGTCTCAAGCTGAAGAAGACAATTTCTGATCAAATAAATAAATAAGTATCCTTGCAGAAGCAACGGGAGTCTAATTTCTAAGTGCTCTGTTGAGATCACTGTTGTTAGCATTATGGGTTCATTCATCTAATAACAAGCAGTTTCTACACAATATGTCATATAACAGTGGTACCAGTTAACAGCTTTATTGTTATTTATCTAAGATTTTTTATTAAGTCTCTAATTTTATCAAACATACAGAAAAATGTTCTGAAATAGTTTCACAATCACTCAAAAAAATGTATTCCAAGACTTTGAATGGTGTGTGTATATTGTGTACTTATATACTGTATATATATATACATATGTACACTACCTGATAAAAGTCTTCTGCGGTATCCAAGTATTAGGAACAACAAATAATATCTTCAGAAGTGGCTTATATGAAAGGCAAAGGCCTCTAGATTACGCTTATATTACCAAAATAAAATATGATCATGCCTTGATTTTTTAATTATATAATTAGGACAGTAAGGTTTGACTTTGCTTAGACAAAAGTCTTGTCACTTAACTACACTGAAATAATGTACAGTATAGAATATAAAATCATGGTGCAGTGGAAAAAGGTGGTTGGGCTGGCCAATCCTGCAGCACCTCGACCTTCTTTGCTTTCAGGAACTTTGATGTGGAGGCTAAAGTATGAGAAGGAGCACTATCCTGCTGAAGAATTTCCTGTGGTTTATAATGTAATGGGCAGCACAAATGTCTTGATACCTCAGGCTGTTGATGTTGCCATCCACTCTGCAGATCTCTCGCACACACCCCATACTGAATGTAACCCCAAACCATGATTCTTACTTCACCAACGTCCATCTATTTATACATTTATTATATAATTATTATTGTCCAGTTTTCATCAAGTTACTCACTGTACCTCGATAAACTCCCCACTGGAAGGGTTTCAGGGCAAGTACGATGGATACAACTCGAGCCACTCTTGTTTATACACAATGTTCATCCACAAACTAGGCGGCCTGGCTACTGATGTTACACTAGTGTGTCAAACTTCAACGTTCTTCTTCATTTAATCAACAGTTGATAGGTTATAAATCGGCAAGCCTACCATCCCCGAACAATAACTAACTGAGAGAAAAGATGACTCTTGCTTCTTGAATTATACAAAGACACAAACTATTGGCCAGGAACGGTAATACACATATCCACAATCTGTTAGAATTATGACATATATGAAAATACAACATATATGTGCCTGTATTTTAACTAATATGGTAAATATACATACTTATATTTTTCCTTCAAATACTCTGAAACATAATAACATCTATCTTTAACAATAAATATATGCAAACAATACTGACACATACCGGAAAATCCTACAATTATATTTATTATTTTTTAAAACCTTTTGTAGAATTATACCTTCTTTAATTCAGTGTCATATGAAGAAAGATCTGACTAAAAAATTAAGGACAATTTCACAAAATGCTGGCAGCAACTTGTCTATTTAAAATATACTGAATGTGTTTAAACAATAAGATGGTAATGTTAACTAGATAATGTGACAAAGGAAATGTGTCAAATACAGTAATTGTTTTATGCAGTTGACAGATGTTTGCATTGTTATTGCCGTGACAGTGTTTTTCCAAGTGTAACAGCCTCTTTTTAAATAGTGTGGCTTTTCTATTAACCAGCGTATTATTATTTTCCACAATGAGTGAAGTAGTGTGACCAACAGCTTTTTTTAATGTTACACTGTATTGCACACCAAGCTTTAAACCAGGCAAACAGAAGCAATGATAACTCTTTAAGCACGTTCTCTGTCAAGTAATAAAAGGAAGAAGGAAAGAACAGGCACTTCGGAGAATTCCGAAACATGCAATATGCTTATGAAACTGCTGTATATTCATTCATTCATTTTCTTTTCGGCTAAGTCCCTTTATTAATTTGGGGTTGCCACAGCGGAATGACCCGCCAACTTTTCCAGCACATGTTTTACATAGCGGATGCCCTTCCAGCTGCAACCCATCTCTGGGAAGCACCCATACACACTCATTCACACTCATACACTACGAACAATTTTAGCCTACCCAATTCACCTGTACTGCGTGTCTTTGGACTGTGGGGGAAACGCAGGGAGAACATGCAAACTCCACACAGTAACGCCAACTGCTGAGGCTCGAACCAGCGACCTTCATGCTGTGAGGCGACAGCACTACCTACTGCGCCACTGCATCGCCCTGCCGTATATTCTCTAACATCAAAATTCATCTTTTTTATATGCTTTATATCAGGATGTGCCCAAACGTTTTAGTATAAAGGGCCAAAAGCCAAATATAATTGAGAGCCATGGGCTGAAGGTAAATATACTGTACCAAGCTACTGTATTTTACATTAAAGCTGCCATAGGTAATTTCCTAATTTATTTCATAATATTTAAAAGTAAATAGAAAACAAGACTTTAAATCATATTAACTATAATCATATTGCCATAAAAACACAATCACATTTATAACACAGTGGAGTTCAATGATGAGTCAAGCAGAGTCTGCCTTTGCCTTGATTTGTCCTCTATGCGTCAGGTGACGGTATGTACATTTAAACTAAATCTGATTAATTTACACCATTTAATAGAAACATTTAATTTCAGTTAGCTTTTAACAATAAAACAAACAAGCAAACAAGGTTACATTAGATTTGAAATGACAATCTCTAAACCATAGACTGATTTCACGCAGGCGCCATTATTACGAGCGAAATCAAGGCTGCGGTGGGAAGAAACCCGGAAGTATCGCCTGAATCACACAGGAATGTTGTGTACCTGGTTATATATCTTATCAGCGATGAGAAAGTGACACAAATGTATCATTTCACCGCCTTCTGAGTGACCCGAAGCTCCTTTCTGAATAAATAGTGAAAATAAAAAGGGATATTTGACCTCATTTTCAGCTAAGTTAAGGGAAATGGCACTGCTTAGCTAATGTTTTCTTTCCCAAACACATATTTTAGATGCCATTCATCAAACTCAAGTTAATGAACTGATTCTTTCACTATATTAGACTTGTCACGATACAAAATTTCGGTAATGAAATAAAACAAAAAAACGCCATTTCTTGTTAACATTTAAGCGCTGTTGATGGCGTTCTTAAACAGTGGCGCTGATTTGCCATTGTGTTCACATGCTCAACAGAAAGGTCATCAGTTCATTACAACTCACCGGTGTTTACTGAGTGCAAACACAGACGAACGATCCGCTGATGAATCGACTGATCTTCACGGCTTTAAAACAATC
Organism: Danio tinwini; assembly: GCA_903798205.1. Taxonomy (NCBI): domain Eukaryota; kingdom Metazoa; phylum Chordata; class Actinopteri; order Cypriniformes; family Danionidae; genus Danio; species Danio tinwini. The sequence goes on along the minus strand of CAIGQZ010027068.1, from coordinate 10,762,041 downwards.
CAATGTCCGTCTATGTGTGTTTTCAATCTGTGAAGAGCGGTGAACTGAGGACCTTCACAGTCATTCTGCTGAGCACTGGTGAATGCTACAAGAAATCAGCGGTGTTTATAAGCGTGCTCAGCTGCACTTAAATGTTAGTGGGAAATGGACATTTTTAAAACTTTAGTACTGGGACAACACTGTTACAGACAACACGAAGGACTGCATTGTTTTATCACTCACCGGGTTACATATTGAGGCAGGGAAGCGTCCCCATAGTGTTTACCTGCTGCCATGAACTGAAGCCTAGGAGGACACTTAAGCGTATTACTCTTAAAGAGATTGTGATGTTGTGTGATGCCTAATATGCTTTTAATTGTTTCAATTAAACTGAACTGAATGATATTAAAGTGATGTTTACACCATTTCTGCATTTTGAAGTCGCAGCAACAGCTGGAGGTTTGTAGTACACAGCATGTTGTCGCAATGTTTACAGTGCTGATCCTATACTTCCGGGTTTCTTCCCACCGCAGCCTCGCTTTCGTGTTTTAAAATGGCTGTCGCATGAAAAAAGTGTGTGGCCATCATTCTTCCTCTTTTCTCAGATGGGATTTTGGGCATCCCTGCGTATACGTATACACACACACAAACACATTTCCAACCATGCTCATATTTGTGAAAATAGCTGTCTTTCTTTTGTGATGTTGTTAATTTATATCAACTAATAATGAAATAATAATAAATTATTAATATACTTTTTATAATATTAACAATAACAACATTAAAAAATAAAGTTCTCATGCAAGAACTTTTTTTATCTGGTATCAAAATTAAATATCTTGAAAAAAAAAATCATGTCCTCTTAGTCTGAAACATAAAAAAATTTCTTAAATTTAATGTGATTTTACAAGTATTACAACAAGTCTGATGTCTCTAGAGTGTTAGTGAAGTTTCAGCTCTAAATAGCTTACAATTAAGGATTTATAACTCTTTGAAACTGCCCCTCTTAGGCTTTGTTCATAATTGTGCCGTTTTTTTGAATGTCGCTTTAAATTCAAATGAGATTGTGCTCTTTTTCAACAGTGAGTGGAGCTACAAAGGCAACGTTTGATTGATCACAAAGTTTTATAGTGATATTACAAAAATGTTAATTTCTTTCCCTCATTTTAAAAGTTAATCTAAGCCTATATTAAACTTACTGGCACTCTTATTTTGAAAATGAAAGAGGCAGCTGCTCCACATCACGACTTTACATTATTGTCAATACTTTGCTAAATGATACAGGCAGACAAGCTTTTGACATCCAGAGTGTGATGGTTTTAAGGAGCAGTTCTCCACCTGTCATCTGTTTAGAGCATGGCAAACTGCAAAATGCTTTATTAGTTTAACGTGAATATTGTGAAATTGGCTGAAATTACTTCCAAATAATTCAAATATAGACTATGTTAGTAAATGATAGCTGGGCTATATATATATTATATGATAACTTTTCTGTTTTATGACCTACAGCTAATCAACCTGTCAGATTCTGGAGTGCATTATAGTCCTAAATAAAATTTTAAATAATAAATTATTTACAATTTATACAAATAAATGTATAAATAAAATGACATAAGAATATCCCTCACCAGAAAAAAAATGGATGCCAGATGTGAATCGTCTGTGAGCACAATAACTGCAAAAACATGCCATATTATTTGATAATTGTAAGAAAGCGATAGACTGTGTAATGCCACATATAAAACAAAAGAACAAATGAGACACCTATACCAAGATCAGTGCCTAGAATTAGCTGAGGTAACATGATGTCGCTTAAGTGGCCATGCCCCTAATTATGTCGAATTTTAAGACTTAATATAAATTAAACAAAAAATTTATCTCCTCACAGCATGAAGGGTAATATGTTAGTACCAGGCTATGAACATGTTTTTATCTGATATGAAGTTAGGCATTTTAACATGGGGAGTCAATGTGATTGACTGCCTTTTGGAGCTAGCCTCTAGTGGCCAGTCGATGAATTGCAGTTTCAATCACTTTTATATTATTTTCAAGCGGGAGGTTGCCACTTAATTTTTTTAGCTGAATTTAGCTTCAGCAAAAACTTTTCTTCTCCATATTTTATATATACAAAAAAATATGTATAAAACATGAGACTGATCTTTTCCACAACATGATTGAAGACTCCAGAAGTTTGGTAAGATCAATCATTAAGAGAAAGCTGAAAATGTCTGAAGAAAGAGTAAACAAGCTCTACCATCTGCTGCCTGCTTGACATTTGACTGCTCTCTGTCTCATCCTGCTAACAGTACTCTCTTGTACGGCCCAATCTTGTCTTCCCAAGTGAACGTGACACGCAGCCTATTGAAAACCGGCAGGGCACTTGGCAAAAGAGTTAGAAATGGAGGAACTCTTCAGTCTGTGGCCAAAGGAAAGACAAGCACAGGCCTGTTCTAACCCACACTCCAATCCAACAAGAAAGATTCAAAACAGCGGTTTGTCGGAAGAAGAGAAAAATCTTTTTTATTTAAATCCCATGTTACTTTTCTCCTTCAGTTGGACACAAAACTAGCTGTCAGACTGAATGTGCTACAGTATATATCCATCAAATGAAAACGATTGGGAATCTAGAAACTCAAAAACTGAGCAAAAGGCAGCATTATTTTATTCATTCATTCATTTTCTTTTTGGCTTAGTCCCTTTATTAATCTGGGGTTGCCACAGTGGAATGAACCGCCAACTTAACTACTTTCTTAAGCTGCATTCGAGCCAAAACCTGAACATTTATTGATTCATTTTCCTTCAGCTTAGTCCCTTGTTTGTCAGGGGTCGCCACAGCGGAATGAACTACCAACTATTCCAGCATATGTTTTACACAGCGGATGCCCTTCCAGCTGCAACCCAGTATTGGAAAACATCCATACACATTCACATTCACACACACATTACAGCCAATTTTGTTAACCCAATTCTCCTATAGCGCATGTCTTTGGACTGTAAGGGAAACCGGAGCACCTGGAGGAAACCCACACTAACACGGAGAACATGCAAACTCCAAAAAAATAAATGCTAGGAAATATATTTGAATTAGTCACAGATTTAGATAAACACTATTTAGAGAGCCTTCAGTTTCGTCTATGTGTTTTAGCTCAGCCGCCCTTAAATCAGCAATTAACCCCAAATCTTATTACGGAATCTCTGTACGTCTATGAAAAACAGCAGCTGCATAAAAATAACCTTTAATCTGGGATTATTTATTCAGAAACCTTCTTTTACCAGTTGTTAAACACTGTCAAACGTCATTACCTTCCCTAAGAAGTGGGCACACACGGTCATTGATTGGTCTGGAGTGCTGTCCTACACACAGCTGTCACAGATGTGCTCACTTGCCTGAACAAACTTATTTCCAGTGAAATTACAAAAAATAATTCAATCAAAGATTTAACTTTAACCTTATTTATGATGGAAGAACAGATTTTTTATTATCTATGGAATATCATACTCATAAAAAGTCATTTGTTGACTTCTACTTTCTATTAGTGTGAATAAAACTTGTATAAAGACTTAAATATATGAATCTAAAAAAATTATTATGTACCTTCAGAAGACTTTGATTAAGCTGTTTACTTTAAAACATGAATCCCATCTGTATTGGGTAAGTTACTTTTAAAAAAGTAATAGATTACAAATCACTGACTACTACTGGAAAATTAATTAATTCATTTTCTTTTTGGCTTAGTCCCTTTATTAATCTGGGGTCGCCACAGCGGAATGAACCGCCAACTTATCCAGCACATGTTTTACGCAGCGGATGCCCTTCCAGCTGCAACCCACCTCTGGGAAATACTGGAAAATTGTAATCTGATTACATTACTAATTACTTCATGTAAAAAGTAATAAGATTCCTAATTACTTTACTTTGACGTTACTTTTAAAACATAAAACATACCAATAAAAATACTAAATAAACTGCAGCTCTTTCAGTAATTTAATATTCACTGAGTAACATTACAATAGGCTTATTAGCTTAACATATTCAAAAGAGTTCGCCCAAAACTTAAAATTCTCTCATCATTCACTTGTTCCAAACCCGTTTGTCTTTTTGTTTAGTTTTTTCAAAAAAAGAAGGCATTTAGAAGAAAACTGGATACCCGTAATCATTGACATCCACATGCAAAAGCACTGAAGTGTTTGGGTGTTCTGTGTGTAATGTGAAGTAGATGCTGGACAACTGGGGTGCGGATCAAAACACGGGTTTATTTAACAGAATGGTGAGGAAAGCAATGGTCAATGCAGAGGCAAACACATGTATGTAGGCAAATCCAGATTCGTAGTTAAACTAACAGGCGAGTGGTCAGAAGGCAGGCAGCAGAAAGGGATAAACAATAAAACAAACAAAACAAAGCAAGGGTCAAAACCGGCAAGACAAGGCAAGGAAAACGCATTGTAATGTCACATAAACACATAACAAGACTCAGCACTGATGTGTTTGTGTGTGTGCGCTGTACAAATAGTCCATGTAATCAGTCTTTGATAATACTTCGGCTGTGTGTATGCAATCAGTCAGGATCAGGAACCGGTTGTGTGTGTGTGTGTATGTGTGTGTGTGGTGCATGACTGGATCTTGTAGTCCATGAAATGGTGGATTTGTAGTCCTTTAGGGATCTGCATACACTAGATTACTGGTGGTCATACCACTGTGTTTGTCTGAGATAATTAGTCTACCAAATGTGTATATTCCATACAAAGTATGAAGCTGATCGGTCGGTTATTGTCGCGTGACTCACGGTTTTCAACTGCGTGCACCTGGGAAATGCGAGTGTGCACGCAATATGCGCTTCCAATATGTGTGCGCATGCAAAAGATGCGATATGTGAACAGCTCTATAAGCAGCTACACTTCTCTTCACATTCAGAAGGTACCTTCACTCACAACACTGCACAAAAATAAAATTTTGCCTGTTTAGGCTGAGTTGGGCCGTCGTGTTTTTGGGCGACGGTGTCCTCCTTGGTGACGAGTATTGTCGTAGAATGCTTTCTGTTCTAGTGCTGAACAAGTTGCTGGTCGAGTTAAAAGCAGTCGAAAGTTCTGTAGCGACTAGACATAGACTGATTTTCACAGCAATGTTTTTGTTTTACACTCAATGAAATCAAAGTAATGTCTGTATTTCCACTTGAAGAAGCAACCACTGTCACCAGCAGCCATTTCAGCTCTCGTTCTCCAGTAATTTAAAAGTGCATGCTTAATAACTGACGCTGCAGCAGAAAACGTTATTTAAAGGTGCAGTATGTAAGTTTGACACCCAGTGGTTGAACTAGGTATTGCACTCCTATAATAAAAAGCGAGTGATTTAAACCGTGTTCTAAATAAAAGCAATGACACGCCATAGAAGGAATATTTTCCATATTAATAGGAGTTTTAGTTCTAACCATCACCACAAATTGATATAGAAACGGCTTCTATTTCTCACAGCTGAACATGTGCAACCTATGACAGTGCACCTCAGGTAAGCCTTGTGTGGTTTATTTAGTGCTAAATGCTAACAATGTGAGTATGAATGGATTCTAAACCTTACCATTTTGTGAGTGAGTGCATATTCTGTGCTTTTGAAAGGCTGTATTTAAATTTCTGTCGTGTTTCATCTGGTGCAAACAGCTGTTTGCGTGTTGGACACGAGATTACAATGTAACCTGCTCACCTAATTTTTATGTTCGTAATATTTGTATAATTTGCTAATTAATAACCTCATGTGGAACTGAATCTGTCTCATTTCAATGTCTGATACTGTCCATTTCGGTCACGGGTGCATGTTTTTAGAGCCTTTCTGAATGAATGAATGAATGAATGCATGAATTAATGAATGAATGAATGAATGAAACACGCTGTTTTCCAACAAGGCAACCCTGTTTGCTGAATTATAATTGGCTAAACTGACATTCTGCAGGTTAACTTTACCTAAACAAAGACAGCATTCCAGCACGGAAAAAACATCAAAGCAGAATATCTGACTTCAGCATTGTTTTTTAGTTAAACAAGTATGTTCACTTGGGGTGTTTTTTTTTAATATCTGCAAACATATTATGGCATTTTTATGCTTTAGAAGAGTCAAAAACTTACATACAGCACCTTTAAAAGAAGCATTTTTGTCTTCTAAAAACTATATTTGTAACATACATAAGTAATGCAATTACATCAACTTTAGTAACTGTAATCAAATTACAGAAATTTTATATGTAATTTGTTGCATTACTGCGTTCCTCAAAAATGTAATTAGATTACAGTTACATTAAATTAGATAACGCGTTACAACCAACTCTAAATCCTATAATCTTGTGTAAATTCACCAGGGGTGTCATACCACCCCATAGCATTCATTTTAAAGACGAAATGTAGCCATACGTACTTCTGTCTACATAATTTTCGATCTCCAGAAATGTATATACAGTATAAATATGTTTTCAGAATGAGCCTATGTTGGAAATTTTGTGTTTGGGATTATCTGTTAGCAAAACTTTCTTCAACTTGATCAAATTTCTAGAGATTAGTACTGTAGTAGTAAAACATTGAAGGTCATTCTAGTCAAAACGTTTGGTGTCAATTGACTACCTTGATGTCAAAATGACATCAAATTGACATCTAACATTGGCATCAAAACACAGTCGATTACAGTATTGTCCTTAATTTTGATGTTTTTTTTTACACCAATGTTAGATGGCCATTAGATGTCGTTTTGACATTCAGATAGTTTACGTGCATTTTAGGGATACAAAGCCTATGTACATTTGGAATTTGAAACTGAAACTTACAGATGAATAAAACTTTTTTATATTATAAAAATGTTTGTCATTTTTTGGTGGTCAACAGGGCATCGATGTGTGGATGTCAAATGGACCTCAAGGTTTTGACATCAAATAGATTAGAATTTTTGACGTGTTTTTTGACGTCATGCTTAATGTCAATTTGATGTCATTTTAACATTAAAGTGCCTGATGGGTATGCCCACACGGAATCTGCGCATGCAGAAATCCACAGATTTTTTACAGATTTTTAGCCCATCGAGTCTATTTATTTACTTTTGTAAATGTGTCTAAATTTATATTTACAAAATTTTTTACATTCATTTCAGTAATAATATTGACTAATATGTAAATGTTCAGGGTGTCACGGTGGCGCAGTGGGTAGCACAATTGCCTCACAGCAAGAAAGTCACTGGTTCGAGCCCCGGCTGGGTCAGTTGGCATTTCTGTGTGGAGTTTGCATGTTCTCCCCGTGTTCGTGTGGGTTTCCTCTGGGTGCTCTGGTTTCCCCCACAATCCAAAGACATGCGCTATAGGTGAATTGGTTATGCTAAATTGGCCGTAGCGTATCTGTGTGAATGCAAGAGTGTATGGGTGGTTCTCAGTGTTGGATTGCGGCTGGAAGGCCATCCGCTACGTGAAAACATATGTTGGATAAGTTGCCGGTTCATTACACTGTGGCGACCCCTGACTAATAAAGAGATTAAGTCTAAAATAAAATGAATGAATGAAAATGTTCATATGATTTACTGTGTTTACAATACATTTTGTAAAGTAATATTTTCTGTCTTTTGGTAGATATTTTATACGAGAGACCTGCTTTGTTTACCAAGTAAGTGGATCTAGTTGGGTTTGCATTAAATAAAAGTAAAAATATATATTATTATTTATTTTATTTATTACGTTTTAGTTATGATACTCTCAAAATTATTCTGCATAAATCCACAGATTTTTCATAAAATTCTGTGCAGAAATAGCAAAAAAAGTCTGCAGATTCTGTCTGGTCCTACTGATGGGTTACATTTGGCATTTAGCAGATGCTTTTATCCAAAGCGACTCACATACACATACACAAACACCATGAACACACATCCAGATGCCATGCTCAAGGGACTCACCTTAGCTGTGGTTTTTAGGGTGGAAGAGAGTGCTGGTTATTCACTCCTAGAAAAAAACAACAACCCCTGCCTGTGCCAGAACTCAAACCTGTGACCTTTGGATCACAAGTCTAAGGCCCTGTTTACACTAGTACAGTTTAGTTTTTAAACAGCGTTTTAGAATGAAAACGATCCAGTGTCCACACTAGCGTTTCACCCAGCGTTTCTGAACAGCTCTCTGTCTACATTAAAACGGTGAAAATGCACATCACGTGACCACACGCACACTCTTTGACATGCACTGCAGCGTGCTTTGAGCACATACCCATATGAGAGTTGTGCACATCGGACTGTTCTTCACGGATCTTCCGCTGGATCTAATCTCACTATATTTGTTAAACGTGATATTTAATTCATCTTGTTGTCTATATCTAATGACATATTCCCTGACTTTGGTCTTTTGAATCTATTACTTGTTCTCAGGTAACGTGTTTTGGCTGAGCGCAAAGTTAATTTAAATTAAGATCTTAATTAATGTAACTGCGGACACCGATTCTGCACATCGGGCTGATTGCTTGCCTTTATTTTCTCTATTGTATAAACTTATTGTGCGTTATACTTTTATAATGGCCATTATTAATTATTAAAACTGATATTCAATGAAAGAGAGAGTGTTTTGTATTTTAAATGAAAATGAAAGGAGGCAGTAATGTTATAGGCTCAGTTTTTGTTATAAATAGGCATGAAGATGACGGTCATATTATGCAGCTACACGACGCCTCAACATTTTTGATGTCTGTTAAGTTGCTAATATCAAAATGAAAATAGGCAGCCTTATGTCATGTTTTCATTTTATTGTTAAGAAAGTGAAACAGCATAGCCAGGGTGATGTGAATGACTTTATAAAAGTACACACTCGAGAGTTTGCGAACTCACTTGCGAAGTCTGAACTTACAAGGAGAGGATGCAGGACTGAACTGTGTGAAGGCTACTTAATATTGAGGAAAAGCCCCAATCAGATAGGCGAATGTCTGCAGCCCCGCCTCCGTTTTCAGATGTCTCCGTTTTCCACCATCCACACTGAGACGGAGCAGTAGCGTTTTAGAATGAAAATGGCCTCTCCGTCATTTCCAAAACGCACCGTTTTCGGGACTCGAAAACTCCAGCGTAGTGTGGACTGATGGTGTAACCGTAGCAAAACTTATGTTTTTTAAAACTAAAACATATTAGTGTAACGCGGCCTAAATCTTTAACAATTAGACCCTGGCTGCCCCATACATTAAAGCTGTAGGAGGAACTAACTTCTTGTTACAAATAACAAAAAGTGAAGAAAGGTTGGTCAAAAATGTACTTTTACTGTACACACAAATTGACCACCAGCCACAGCCATCCAATGCCACCTTCATCTTTTTATCTTAACTGTCAGGAATGGAGTGCACAGGACTGTGGGATATCAAAGGCACCAAAGGATAAATCCATACTGCCTTTAAAAAAAATCGATCAGATGATGGTATCTCAAAAGACAGGAACTGAAGTTATATTAGATTTCAGATGCCTTGATGCATTCCATACCTTCCATTGGAGGCAGTATCTCCAGCTTTCGGACACAGCCTTGAGCTATGTAAAAAATACTATAGTAATTTATTGTTAATACTGCAGAGTTGTTGGGGAAAAAAATAAACAGGGGGGCTAAAAATTCTGACTTTAACTGTATGTCCAAGGAGGTACTTTTTTTTTGCAGTTTTTCTTTTCGCAAATCCACCAGAGGCAGCTTCGTTGGCTTTTTTAAATCTCAAATTTCTCTCACGAATGCCATTCGTGCCTGCTCTTCTCGCGTAAATCCACCTGAGGCTGCTGTTGACTCAGTGACTGACTGACTGACCAATTCTGGCTACGTAATTTGCGCTCTCCAGAAATGTATATGGGGCTTTCAGGGCTGGATTAAGAACACATTGGGCCCTGGGGCTACAGCAACCCAAGGGCACCATTTATTTTACCACCTCACAAGTTTATTTTTTGCATCGGATATATTGCAAGCTCCAATATTTCATTGCTCCATATTATTACTGTCATTTTTATAAAAGGGGCTAGGTCCAGTTAAACTTAAACCACAAACAAGTAAATTCACTTGAGATAGTTACTCCCCAACAATGGACATCAGATAACTGTTTGTGCAGGCTATTTGACGCTGTCTCGATTAGAGTGAAGTGTGATGGATGGATTGCGCTGGCACGAGCCGGTTTCTTGAGTCCAGCTGTAAATGGCGCACAGCTGAGACGGCGCTTCAGTTATGAGACCATCCAGCATGATTCCGCCTATCCCGTCTTCTGTTATATATAAGTTAATCAATGATGAATCCTGTTTAAAAAAAAATTGGTTCTATGATGAGCTTGTTTAGCCTACCTTTGACTGCTCAGTTCTTGCGGTAGAACGGAAATAAGGGACTGTCCTGGGAAAATGTGACATCTGATAACCCTTATGTGGGACTAAGACAGCTATTCAATATTCAGATTGGGCTACAGCCACTACGAGCCCATGTTTAGTGGTATCACTGTGTTTTGAACAGCAGTGAACTGAAAAGAATAATTTACTTTATCGATATGAGAAAGCACAAAACAAAAAGGCGTTTCCTGTGTCATGGAGCTCATCAGCCAATCAAGGGCCCTCTCTTTCTGCAGGCCCTTGGGCTTCAGCCCCACCTAGGCCCTATGTTAATCTGGCCCTAGGGGCTACATATTCACAATGAGACTGTGTTGCATTACGTTGTTGGGTTTGTCCATATTTGACCCAAATTTGGGTTGAAACAACGATGTATTTTTTAGTCTATAAATTTTCTAGAGCAAATTAATAAATATGACCCTAGACCACAATAAAGTTTTGGAAGAGATATAATGTCAACTAAATGCTGAATAAATATATTTTCCACTGAAAATATAAACTAGTAAAATTATAAAACTAGTTCAAAATCTGAAATCTGAGGGTTCTAAATATATAAATATTGAGAAAACCACCTTTAAAGTTGTTATAATTAAGTTTTTAGAGATAAATATTACTAAACTAAAATTAAAGCTAAGTTTTGATATATTTAGAGTAGAAAGTTTACAACATTTCTTCATGGAACATGATCTTTACTTCATATCTTTTGAGTCACATACAATGTATTGTCAAATATATACCCTTGCACCATAAGAAGACTGTGGTCCAGGGTCAAAAATAGTATATTATATGGCCTTCAAACAATAAAAAACATTTATTTAATATTTTACTATAAAATACAATATAAATTAAAGAAGTATTTATTATTAAACATAATTTTAAACATAAAATGCCATGGCTGACCAAAATAAACATCAAGTATTTCATGTGTTGCATCTCAAAATACCTGATGTTCACTGGCAGTTTAAGAATCATATTTCTTTTCCGCTTGATCTGACACAATCGACGCAGTGCCACTGACCCTTCATGGTAATTATCTGCTGAGTCATTAAGAAGAGCTGGGCTGAGGGCAGATGTCAGGATCTATGGCCCGATGTGTCATTGGCCTTTTGTAAATCTAAATATAAATGCAGAGAGCAGCCGCACGATCATCTGCTTCATTACGGTGGAGATTCACAGTCTTACAGCACATTCGAGTGGAGAGGAGCTGGTCATCACCCACTCCTGTTAGCTGCCACCCACCTACACACACATGCTGGGCTTTCATGTTGTACGGGAACTTCCCATAGACATAATGATTTTTATACTATGCAGAACATATTCCTCTTCCCAACCCTACGCCTAAACACAACCCTCACTAAAGACCTTCTACAGTTTTACATTTACATGTAAATACTTCATTCTGTATGATTAGTGAGCCATTTTTCCACATGAGAACGACAAAATTGTTCCCACAAGGTCAAAATCAACCCTATACACATTGGTTTTGATGGTTTATGTGGTCTCTCCATAGGCGTAATGTATTTTATACAGTAAAAAAAAAACACAAATTATTTCACATTATCCTACTTGCGCTACTAATCTTAACCCTCCCGGAAAACCAGCAAATGCTTATTAGGAATATGTGCCCAGGGCTACATTTCTGAGAGCTGAGAAATATCTGGTATATATATAACTGCATTTTGTGTGAAAAACGAATGCTACAGGGTAGTAGAGCTGACTGATTACCTCCAATTGAATGGGTTTTCTGCCATGACTGGTTTTGTTGGTAGCTTGTCATGTATAGTATCAGGCCCCATTGACACTGATGTATTTTTGTTTTAATACCGTGGTCTAGAATTAAAACAATACACGTCTACGCTGGCGTTTCATCTAGCATTTCTGAAAAACTCTCCTTCCACATTACACCTCTGGAAGCGAATATCACGTGACCACACACACTGTAGGTGCGTTCGACTTCATGCATCGCTGCGCAGACCGATCGAAATCTGTCTTAAATCGGTGCATGCCGATTAAAAATTTTGGCCGGATTGATGCTGTGCCGATGGCACGTGACTGTCACATGTGGCATCAAAGTACCGCGACAGCGCTCCGAGATCAGACGATTGAGTCAGCCCGCGCAGCATCTGAACAGCGACTGCTGGAGCTAAGATGACGACACTGATGTTACACGACTGGCCGAGTTCACTGCATGGCAACAACCACCTGTATTTCGGGTTTATCACTGGACAAATTCCAATTCACAAATTTTAAAACAAACAATTAACTTTTCATACTCTATCTTGTACACATCATGCTTTTTAAAAGACTACAACTATTTTACTGCAGTATCATCTTTTGTTAAATAATTTGTTAATAATGTTTAGATTTATTGAACAGGTTTATTCTGCCTTTTTATACAGACTACTTTATTATGCATTTTAGTGAATAACCAAATATTAACTCAAATAAGTCTTACAGACTTATAATAAAATAATTATCATCGTTGATACCCCTATAAAGATTTCTTAACAAATTAAGCAAAAAATATTTTACTAAATATAAAAATGTATGATTATAAAATATTTTATTTCCTGTTAAAAGTGTCATTGATGTACCTGCTCTTTCTGGGTATTTTCTATTTAGTGTAGCTCATTTATTGTGGTCCTTTTGTTCAATCTCTTTGGATTAAAGTGCTTTTTAAAAATTGTTTTTATTATCCAAAATAATCATTGTTTAACACTTAATCAAAACACCTTGTTTTGGGTTTTACACTAATATATATTGGAAAGTTTTATATCTATAAATGTAACTAAATGTAAACCCTTTTTTAGCATATTCAAACAAGCACTGGAACAGTATTGACATACCATTCAGTATCTAGTAGCCTAAAGACTGATGCTTAATCTCCAAGAATGTGTGCTTATTGTTGTGTTCAATAGGCCTATTTGTGGATATTTATTTCCTTTTTATGTGCTCTCTCGTTTTCCCCTTATTTCTCATGCGTTTGTTATGTAGGCTACTTAAATTTAGTTCATAATTTCCTTGTTTTTTGTACTGTAAATCTTTTGTTGTTATTGCAATAAATAAACAAATAAATAAATGATCCCACCATGTGATCAGTCATCATGACAGCAGCAACTTTGAGCCCCGAAGTGTCCGGCTTGACGGTTCTGCTTTCAACTCCGCCCACGCCTGCGCTCGGCTAATCTCGTTGATCCCCGACTGCAGCTGTGCTTCTTGTCGAACGCACCTAATGACATATGCTGCAGCATATGCGCACATCTGAGCTCCAGGCAGTCAGCATGTGCTTAGAGCGCACCTACCCAGGTGAGAGCAGTGCACGTCAGACAGTTCATCAAGGATCTACCGCTGGATTTCATCTCACCATAGTTGTTAAATGTCATATTTAATTCATCTTGTCTCTAGGTAAAGTGTGTTTTGGCTGAGCGTAAAGAAAAGTTAATATATAAAATTTATGTAACCACGTACACTGATTCTGCACATTTGACTGATTGCCTGCCTTTATTTCCTATATTGTAGAAACTTATTGTATGTTTTACTTTTATAATTGATTATTAAAACTGATATTTAGCAAAAGGGAGGGTATGTTTCAAATTTTTCAATGAAAATGAAAGGAGGCTGTTATAGACTCCATTTTGTTATAAATATGGATACAGTGAAGATGATGGTCATATAAATATGTAGCTACAAGATGTCACATTTTTGGTGTCTGTTAAGTTGTTAATATAAAAATGAAAAAAAATATTATTTTATTGGTAAGACAGAATAGCAAGGATGATGTGAATGACGTTATAAAGTACACTTATATGTTCCCTTTGAAGATTTACCCGTCATGTCCTCAGGAGTTTGTTTTCCATATCAAACTTGCAAAGTCTGAACTTACAAGGAAAAGATGCAAGACTGAACTATGTGTACTTAATATTGAGAAAAAGCGGCAATCACATAGGTGAATGTCTGCAGCCATGCCTCCATTCTCAGATGTCTCTGTTTTCCCCCATCCACACTGACACACAGGAGCAGTGTTTTAAAATGTAAACGGCCTCTTCAGAGTCTTCAAAACACTCCATTTTTGGGGCTTGAAAACTCAGAGGTAGTGTGGACGGTAGAGGTGTGAACCTACACTGGCCTCACGGTTCGGTTACGATTATCTTGCCATCAATTTAGTTCAATTCGATATCTCGGTGAATCACGGTGCATAAACGATGCTTTTCATACACAGTTTTATATTTTCTTCACAGCACAGCAATATATGTATAAATATATTTATACTGATATACTATTTGAAATACAATTTTGCCCTTTAATACAAACAGTGAGTAATATAAACTGCACCTTTAAAAACTTAATTACATGCACAGAACAACATGAGCATTTATAGCAAATAAACAAATGTAAATATCCCGCTCGTTTTCTGAGTCCTGTCTAGCGAGTTGTTTTTTTACACCCCTATGATTGGTCACGCGCTTAACAGAAGGGGCTTTGATTGGCTCTAACGCTCTGGCGCTGTTCACCAATGAATGACACTGACACAAAAGCAGTAAATTGTGCACAGTCTCTGCGTTTTACGTAGTTGGAGCATTGTAAACTCTCCCGCTCGCCTCTCTTGCCATAATAAGCTACGGCAACATAGCGCATATGTGATAAATGACGTCAGTACATTAATAATACAATAACCGGTTATGATTATTACTCAACCAATACTGAATTGTCTGCATCTGCATCTCGGTGCACCAAAAAAACTATTAATTTTGACACCTCTAGTGGACGAAAGACGTAACCGTAGCAAAAGTTATGCTTTTTAAAACTAAAACGTATTAGTGTAAACGGGGCCTCAGACTTAGGACCAGAGTGAAGCAGGGTTCTGACGAAGGATGGTTCCAGAAACCAGGTAAAACGAAACCAAAAAAAGCTTTTCAGCTTTTCTCTTATAGTTTAATTTTGAAAACACTATCAGTTGGGTTTAAGAAATTGAATGTATGGGTCAGTCAAGTCGAGAAGTACGTTGAGATTGGCAGAAATGTACACAGTGGCTTCTAGTGGATTTACAAGAAATGCACATATGAGAAAATGTGCGGCAGTAACATATTTGAAATAGTAAAAAACATACACAGCACCCTCTGGTGTATTTGTGGAAAAAAAACTGAAAAAAGATGTACATATTTCATTCATTCATTCAATTTCCTTCACCTTAGTCCCTTTATTCATCAGAGGTCACCACAGCGGAATGAACCACCAACTTATTCAGCATATGTTTTTCAGCATATCCAACTTATCCAGCATATGTTTTTTAGCGTATCCAGTACTGGGAAACACCCATACATACTCATTCCCACACATACAGTACACTACGGAATTTAGTTTAATCAATTCACCTATAGCGCATGTCTGTGGATCCACGCCAACACGAGGTGAACATGCCGGGGCTCAAACCAGACGAACATATTTCTCGGTTCTCAAAAATGTAGCCCTGGGCACATATCTCCAATGAGCCTGTGTTACGGTAAACCTACGGCTAATTTTGAATGTCAAAAGACTTTTAAGCATTTCAAATTAGAACACAGTGCACGTCCTCATAAACCACCTCAACATTGTAAAAGGTCAAACCCATGTCATTAAACAAAATTTGTGTCCTTGTAAACCACCAAAACCACACACAAATTCCTCCACACCTATTTACACACACCTACAGTACACACACAAACACACACACAAACAAGCACATGATTAATTATTGCTAGTTAATCACAAGTCCATCAAATGGCAAAAAGGCTGCTAAAGCGATTACACACACACTCTCACAAACACAGAGAATTCACAATCTGTCCTAAATCCTAAAACACATCAGCACTGTTCTGAGGAATGTGCCGAACAGAAAAGGAAACACACACACACTTGCATATACGCACACAACATATACACACTCCAATATACGCGCATACGCACACGCGCACACCGTCTCCATGGAAACAAGCGGGAGAGCGGCCCGTCCCACTCTCTTCTGTGGACCGATAGAGGAGGATGAGAAACACAGAGAAAGAATGAAAGAGATGCAAAACACAGACAGGAACAGCAGAGACTGGGAAAAGCAGAGCCCCCCCCCCCCAGAGAAATAGATGTGGAATAATGCAGAGTTTCTGTTACAGACTGTTTCAGTATGTGCGCATGTGTGTGTGTGTGTGTGTGTGTGTGTGTGTGTGTGTGTGTGTGTGT